>JAOYMR010000009.1:9461925-9482353 GCA_025802075.1 Tenebrosternarchus preto | reverse complement strand
TGTGTGTGTGTGTGTGTGTGTGTGTGTGTGTGTGTGTGTGTGTGTGTGTGTGTGTGTGTGTGTGTGTGTGTAGGGAAATGGGAGGTTGAGGAGATGAAGGACACTAAGCTGCCTGGTGATAAAGGTCTGGTGCTCAAGTCCCGTGCAAAACATCATGCCATCTCTGCACTTCTGCTGCGACCTTTCACCTTTGACACAAAACCTCTCATTGTCCAGTGAGTGTGTGTATAAACGAGTATTGCACATGTGTATTGCTAACTTTAGATGGTATGGGGAGCGGGGAATCGGCACTCTAGATTGCATTAAGGATCCTTTTAACCTTTTGTGGTTAATTACAAATGAGTGGGGTAAGAATGTATCCTCAGTGGTTCTGCCTTGCTTTTCAGGTATGAGGTGAACTTCCAGACTGGAATCGACTGCGGTGGTGCTTACGTCAAACTGCTCTCCCAAAGCCCTGACCTTGATTTGGTAAGAGCACTTTGTGTTTGGATGCCAGACAGCAGCCCCAGTGTTATCCGACTGGTGTGGTCCCAGTAATGGCACGGTGAAAACGCTGGCGCCTTCCTCCATCTGCTGTTCCTTCCTCCCCATGTAGATCTACCAATTCCCATTCGTGCGCAATTCGTGATCTGGCCATAACTTAGACAAACAGCGGAGGACTTTACTGTTGTCCCCTCTGCCATGTTGAGGAAGATGGTGACTAGGACGTCAGTATTACAATGGAATATTCATTTGCACCTTGTACTGCCCCGCTCTCGTTAAATGTAGGAGCCGTCCAGCGTAGCTGTAGATGTGTGTAGATCTGTCGCTTGTAGCTCATGAGATTTCCCTTCTGCCTGAGCTCCATGAGCATCATGGGAAGATCAGATGTCAGAGCTCTACTTAGTCAGTAAGCACGATTCTGTGCGTTCGTCGAACAGCCTGGCCACCCGGGCTTCGAGCCCCTCTCTCCCTCTAAAATCCCCTTCACCCTTGCAGGACCAGTTTGTGGACAAGACCCCCTACACCATCATGTTCGGGCCTGACAAGTGCGGCGAGGACTACAAGCTGCACTTCATCTTCCGCCACAGGAACCCCAAAACGGGCGAGTATGAAGAGAAGCATGCCAAGAAGCCCGAATCGGACCTCCGCACCTACTACACGGACAAGAAGACCCACCTCTACACCCTGGGTCAGTATGGCTCTCCCTATAAGACTTTCTTCTTCTCACACGTATCTTAAGATTCTCCAGGGACAGTTGATTTCTAATTCCGTGGACAGGTTTTCCACCGAACAGAAGTTTGTAGGTGTTTTTAGGCTCCTGACAAATGCATGCGACGTCAAATTGTTATAAAGACATATAAACAGCTCTGAGTAAACGACCGACGGACTAGAGGAGTAAACACCTGCACGCTCAGTGCGAGTTAATGAATATCACTGAATGAATATCTTTGTCTGAGAAAGGATTAACACCGTTGTGTGAAAATGAACAAATGTTCCACTCTTTTCGAATATAGAATAACTACGTGAATATCCGTTCACATCTGTCAGCATAGGAATATCAACATTTGAAAGAAAATCCACACCGTAGCATAAATGAACGCTGCATCGTCGAAAAAAGCAGCAGGAGGGTGTGCTCTGAAGGAACGAGGCCTTTCTGCTCCCTGCAGTGCTCAACCCGGACAACAGCTTCGAGATCCTGATCGACCGCACAGTGGTGAACAGCGGGAATCTACTGGCCGACATGACCCCTTCGGTCAACCCCCCGGCCGAGATCGAGGACCCAGACGACCACAAGCCTGAGGACTGGGACGAGAGGCCCAAGATCCAGGACCCAGACGCAGCCAAGCCTGAGGACTGGTGCGTGCGTGAGAGCGAGCGAGCGTGTTTGAGGGGGGAGACGCGTGCACGTGTCCTACGTGCGTGACACCTGCTGCGTAAACGCAGCCTGACTCTCGGTCTCTCCGGCAGGGACGAGGACGCTCCTGCTAAGGTCGCAGACGAGGACGCGGTGAAGCCCGATGGCTGGCTGGATGACGAGCCCGAGTACATCGGCGACCCCGATGCCATCAAGCCAGAGGACTGGTAACTCATGCTCCACCTCAGAAAACGCTTCCTTCTGCTGTTACGTAGCTTTTACTGACTGGAGTGCATGAGTAGAGTCTTGACCACTGGTTTGAGAGATCAGATCCCCATTGTCTGTACAATCACATTCATTATGGTATGGAAGACCAACGCTGATCCAACATTAGTACTCCTTTTTTTTTTAGTTTTTTTTTTTTTTCTTTTTCTTTTTCTTTGGTCAGGTGTTTGACCAAAGCACTCCATGCCTGCATACCGGTCTGGAAGTCTGAATTTAATTAGTGATCCCACTGAGAGCACATTTAAATGAGTACAGAAATTGGATTGTGTGTGTGATCTTGGTTGAATGTGTTCTTACATTCATCTTTTGTGAATCCGTTTACATTTTAGTGCTGCTCTCATCCAGACTCGCATGCAGTCGGTAGTGACATATCTGCCTATGTCATACCTGACATATCCGCCTATGTCATACCTGACATATCCGCCTATGTCACACCTGACATACCCGCCTATGTCACACCTGACATACCCGCCTATGTCACACCTGACATACCCGCCTATGTCACTCTCCTCCCACTCTTGCTGTCTCTCCATCCCTGCCTCCAGGGATGAAGATATGGATGGTGAGTGGGAGGCTCCCCAGGTCCCTAACCCAGCCTGTGAGTCCGCCCCTGGCTGTGGAAAATGGGAGAGGCCCATGATCGATAACCCCAACTACAAGGGCAAGTGGAAGCCCCCCATGATTGACAACCCAAACTATCAGGTAACAACCCAAAATCTCTTAAGTTGTTTGAGGTAACTTTTCCCTTAATGAAAAAAGTGCAAAGTTCCCATTAATAGAATTATTTAAACCCAAAATCCAGTTTGTGTTTTTGACTTCAAACGGCGTGGTTTCAGAAGTCCCTCCCTCACTCACCCTTGCCCTCTTCCTTGCGCTCTGTCTGTCTCTTGCGTCCATCTTCCCTCCTGCTACCCACAGGGTGTGTGGAAGCCCAGGAAGATCCCCAACCCCGACTTCTTCGAGGACCTGCATCCGTTCCGTATGACGGCCGTCAACGCCCTGGGTCTGGAGCTCTGGTCCATGTCCTCGGATATCTTCTTTGACAACTTCTTCATCACGTCCGACCGCAACGCGGCCGACCAGTGGGCCGAGGACGGCTGGGGCCTGAAGAAAGCCGCCGAAGGAGCCGCCGAGGTGCTCCCCTCTCCTTCCTCCTGCTGCTCTTCCTCTCCCCTCCACCACTGTGATGCAAGAGATTGCTTGCTTTTCTCGCCTCAGTCTACCTTTGGTGTTCTCAGGAAGTTGCGCTTTTTGTTAGTTTATTATGAGGGGCCCTTATCTCACCCAGCAGTGTGGCCTGTAACTTTGGTCTTTGGCTTCAAAGCCTCGGTACTCTATGGAAAAAGAGGTGCGTGTGTGTGTCTGTGTGGGTGAGGTATATAGCGTGTGTGTGTGTATAAAAAAAAAAAAAAAAGAAAAAGAAAATGGAGACCCAGCTTCGTGAGGTTCTGATGAGTGCCTGTTTCCATTTAGCCCTGAGGCTTTCCCACACGCGACGCAGTGAAGCTCAGCTCAACCCTGAAAACAACGTTCCTGAGCAGGGCGTGGGCCACTGCTCCTGTCCCCACACCCTTATGAGAGAACTCAGCCCTTTGATTCTGTTCTCTCGTACTCTCATCCCATAATACCGCTCAGCCCATCACACCACCAAAATGCCACTGCTAGCCTCCGTGGTGGCGACATTGCCAGGCTGCATCGCACTACTGCAGTCGGGGCCCCTCCCTCTCCACCCTATGCCCCACCCCCACAGCATTTGGCAAAAAAAATGTTCCAAATAGGAGTCAATCATTTTCCTCTGGCAAATTAACTAACGAGGCATTAACGGTCTCTACCATTTTACCGTGAAATGATCCAGCAAAATTCATGCCTTTTTTTTCTTTTTCTTCTGCATCTGAAGATGACTGGAATGTAATCACACACACACACACACACACACACACACACACAGACGCGCGCGCTCGCGGTAGCCCGTGTTCTGCTCCCACACGGCCACAATTCCAGAGGCTGCTGCTCCTCTGCTGCACCGTGGCTTGACGGCAGCCAGAGGAGGGCTCCGCCGCTTGGCACCATGGGACAGAAGTGTGGTGAAGGCCTCCCCTCAGCTCGCTGCTGGAAGAAATGACGAGCTCCGCCTCAGAGCCCAGAGAGCTCTTCTGAGCGATGCTCCTGAGCGGAACAGGTCCTTAAAGTCTCGCAGGTCTAGACTGTGGCTGTCTGACCCCCTAGTGACGTGCACAGTGGATGCTTCACTTCCCCTTTCTTTTTCTCTTTTCTGGGACACATCATGTAGACCAGTTATCTCCATGACATTCAAATCTAGACCTCGGGGCTTTAGGTTAAAATGTATATACCAAAATTCCACTTTTTTCCGGTTTCCTTTACATTGATAGGATGACGGGTTGCCCGATGTGGCGTAGAAGTGTGAGGCTGTTGAGCTGGAGTTCATAGCCTTGGGCTCTAGGGCTTAGCTTTTAATAGAGATGCCTTTTTACAATGAGGCTCAGTTGCCAGAACACTTTTGTTTGGTCTGTGCTTAATGCTACACTGTGAATGGGCTGGAGGAGGAGAAGAGTTATTAGCAGCGAAGACATTAGTTTCGTTCTTTTGTCATGAATTAAGAGTAATGTGCTCAGAGGTTTGTGTGTGAGAGACATGTAAACACAGCAGTAGATCAGCACAAGCATTCCACAGTTCCGTTTATAACAGGAAGCGCTCAAAGAAAGTCATCCTTTCTCACAATGGCTCCTTTGTGTGCCTTCGTGTGAATGGTAGCAGTCTGGAGGTGGAGGGCAAATACAGGGTGGGTGGGGGAGGTGGCATGGCTTACGTGGGTTGGTGGTGTCCCCATTCACTGCTGGTGCAAGGGTGTGGGCTGTGGGGTGGGGTTAAGCCCCCCCCCATTTCACGATAACTTTGCTCGGATGCCTTCTTCCCCCAAAGGTGAATTCCAAGCATGCCAGACGTGACTAGCTAGACAGCCATTATTGCGTTGAGAATGTCGTTCCCTGTGCACCGTGTGGAGAAAGCCTTGTTAGACATCACCCTATGACCATGCCAAAGCCCCCTGCTGGCCACAATAGAAACACCCCCCCCCCCCACCCCCACTGAGACTGTGCGGGTTTCGATCGATGAGGCCAGCATTTAATCGTTTCAGTCCCTTTCCCTGTCCCTCTTAAACTCCATTTTGTAGTGAATGTGGTGGTGTGATGAACCTTGGCTTGTTCTGGCAAGGCCACACTTTGTATGCGTGCTCCAAGTCCATGAGCCTGCGTGCCTTATGTGCTTGGGAAGTGCTCCAGAGGAGAAGAGGAACAGAGCAAATTCCAGATCATCCCTAAAATGTGGACAAGGGTTGGCTGAGGCCCAGTACATTTCACTACTTGTAACTAACAACTTCTGTTTCAAGTGTGAGTGTGTGTGTGTGAGAGAGGGGAAAAGGGAGAGAGGGTGAAAGGCTTCTTTTTTTTTTGAACGTGTGCTCCTCTCTCTCCACAGCCAGGTCTGGTCAGCCAGATGATTTCCGCAGCAGAGGAGCGGCCGTGGCTCTGGGTCGTCTACGTCCTGACCGTGGCCCTTCCACTGGTCCTCATCATCGTCTTCTGCTGCACCGGAAAGGTTCGTGCTTCACTCCAGCCTTCCGTGGCTCCCTCTCGGGCGGTAAGGTGGCGGTGAGTAACTGCACGGCACCTGCGACTCAGCGCCTCTCTGCGTTGCCATTCACAGAAGAAGGAGGAGCCGTCTGCTGCCGTGTACAAGAAGACGGACGAGCCGCAGCCGGACGTGAAGGACGACGCGGAGGACGAGAAGGCTGAGGAAGAGGAGGGCGATGACGAAGAGTCGGGTAAGGGCGGATTCCGGGCCGGTTGGCTCGGGGCGAGGCTGCCAACAGTTCACCCTCCAGACTACATTTGAGGAAGTGTTCTGGAGGGGCAAGAGAAGACATGGTCATTTTCAGCTCTCTCTGGCTCGTCGTTTGTGAATGCTGTTTGCGGTTTTTCACAAATGTAAGAGAAACATGAAGGGGGAAGATGTCTGCAGACACAGTCAGGAATTCCCTGACATACAAGTCTGGTGTTTGGGGTAGTTTGGATTCTGGTGATGTGTTGAGCTTTCAGTATACAAAGGCACAACTACTGATTAATCAGTACGTCAGCAAACACACTTGGTACTGAGCAGGTTTATTAAGAGGGAGTTTAAAATTGGCTCAGTCAACCTCATATGGAACATCCAGAAACGCGCTAAATGTATTACCTTGACGTTCCTCCAGCCCACTCCACCCTAAAAAAGATGCTGTTTAGTTCAGAAGTTGCACCGTTTACTCCAAACGCTGTTAATCATGGTGATGTGGCACTAATCGAGCACATGTTTCATCCTCAGGCGAGAAAAAGGACGATGCCGAGGACAGCCCCGCCGACGTGGCCGCGGAAGAGGAAGAGGAAGCAGACAAGCAGGAAGAAGCCCAAGACAAATCGGATGAGGTAGGAAGGACGTTCATGCGTCATTTCCGGATTTCTCCACACCTGGAGGAGGAGGAAAGTTTTAGTTGATTGTTTCCTTCTTCCTGATGGGAAGACTATACTAGGTTTTTTTTTTTTTTTAATTTCCATGGCGACTCATGTTAAATGGTTTGCAACCAGTAACGCAAATGGTTGTGGTCAGTATGAGCAAAGCCTGGCTGTGGCTACATGGAAGAAGAGACTCGGTATTCTCTCTCTAACCCCCCTCCCCTTCTCCTGTGCAGAAACAAGATGATGAAGTTCTGAGAAGGTCCCCTAGAAGCAAAGTGAGAGCTAGAAAGGACTGATGGGACTCTTGTTTTTTGGCTCCCTGGAGCTGTCCAGCTGCAGTCCCTCTCCATGTCCCATATCCTACTCTGTCCCCTGCCTTCGTTGGACCTCCACCCTCACACCCTCCGTCCCTCCCTCCCCTGGTCTTCTGCCTCCTCATCCTCGCTAAGTGACGCCAGACAGAGAGAACGGAAGACGGCCTATGGCAAGATCGAAAGAAAAAGAACATCATTTGGAAAAGTCCAAATCGGAGCGGGCTGAGGAGGACGTCTATGAAGATTGCAACGTCAAATAGAGTAGAAATCGTTTTTGCTTAACAAGGAAGGAAAGAAACTTTACCATTCCTCAACTGTGCTGATGCTAATGTAAAAAAAATAAATAAAATCCCTATCTCCTCCTTCCAACTTTTAACCCACCCACCCACCCACCCAAATGCCTGCCTCCAGCCGGCATCTCACAACTGTGGACAGTAACCGTAATTGACACAACATGCGCTGTGGCAACACTACAGGCCTCTGCTTCATGCTTGATTTCTGAAGCAGACAGATTTGCCCATCTGTGTACAAGGGCAGGCAGTTAGCAGAGCCACGAGCTACACTGACTCCCCTCTGCAGATTCTCAAGAAAGATGCACATGTAGTCACTTCTATACTCTTCTAAACTGTGCACACCTAGGTCCTGTTAACCTAGGCTATGTGAAATGTTCCTAGAAGCAGTTGGGTCACCATGTTCATTCCACATTCTCCTGGTCTATTTTTTTTTTTTTTTTTTTTAAATTTATCACACAGTCAGAACAGACTGGAAAGTACCCCTTAAGATCCCAGTTGCACCAAAACCTGTGCTTAAAGTGAGGGTGTCGACTGAACAGGCTCAGTTAGGTGTCCACGCAAATGCCAGATAGTCTGTAGGATCTAGCATGCTGCCTTATTAGTAGGACAAGGAGTGGCTGAGTGGTTTTTGTGAATGTACTGTGAGTTGTTGTTTTTTTTTTTTTTCCTCCCCTCTCTTTTTGTCACTAGTGTATGTGGTTTCATGTAAAAAAAAAAAAAAAAAATCACCCACCTTTTACTTAATTATGGATTTTGTCTTCTGATCTTGAACTTGGAGCAGGGGGCAATGGTTAGCATAGCTTCAGATTGTTGACTTAGTGAATGAGGGAACCACTGTGAGTATTTCTGCGCTGTTGCCCAGGATAAGATACATCTTGCATCCCTGCCTGGAGTGACTCATAAGTATATTTCTGCCCAGCCTCTGCTCTCTTTCCATTGGTGCACTGAGTCAGTTGTCTGATGCTCCATTGGTGAATGACTCAGCTCCTCTCATGCTTCCTGTGACACATCCTGTGTGAGCAGCAGCTGCAACTTTTCTTATTATAACACTTCCACTTCATACATGCTTTAGAGGACTTTTGGCAGCGTAGCATAATATTTGAAGATTTTCAGTGTGTTTTTTTTTTTTATTGCTGTCATTCAAACACAAAGGCGAGAGCGCTGTCTGTCTTTCCCTCGTCCGTTTCAGCAAAGCTCTGCCCTTTTGGAATTTTAACGCGGAGCCGCTAACGGGGCCGAACCCTCAATCAAAAAGTCTAACCGCAGTAAGTTGTCGCGTCCCGCTGCACCGTTCCAGTCCCAGCGCGCCACCCTTTGGACCTCCGACGTCCCCGTGCCATCAGAGAGGAAGTCGCTGTAATGCGAGCTCTGCCTTGAGCATAGAAAGAGCTGGCGTTTTCCAGAATAGCCGAATCGAGCAATGCGCGTACTCTGCTGTGTCTGCGCTCCCAGCTCGCTCTCTCTGTCTAGCACCTACAGTCGTCCAGACGTTCCTCTACACCTGAGCTTTGCTCCATTAGTTTAACCACCACCACCCCACCCCCCACCCCCTTCTTTCACCATCACACATTGGATTCGCAGTTAAGATGAATCAAGTTGTGTATGATAATGATGGAATACCATTCTTGATAGAGTAGCCAGTGTGAGAATATCAACATGATTATCAAGTCTGAGTTTGTGTATTTAAGGTGGGGTGGGAGGGCCAAATCTATCATGTTATTTGCATAACGAAAATAAACGGATTTGATGAATGAGTGTTTTCATTCTGACTGTGCTCTTTTGTTGAAGTTCTTGAAAACTTATAAGATAGGCAGGTAGTCTAATGAGTCTGGTGGATGTCGGGGTGGAACGTATACACTTTGTTTTGGAGTAATTGTGGTTTTTTTGTTTGTTTTTGGGTTTTTTGAGCATGTGTGTATGTATTATGGCATTTTTATCTATTTGTTTTGTCTCACTGCCTGAAAGCAGGACACTGTTCTTTTAGGTTCTTGACAGATTAACCCCCCCCGAAAAAGGTTTAACCAAACTAGTTCTTAGGGTTGGTGCTGATAAGAAATGGTGAGTGTGTCTTGGGGTCTAGTTATTTAGGAATGGGGTTCTTGAAGACATTTGTGTTCCTGTGTTTTTCAAATCTTATTTCTGTTATAGCAACTGTAACATTTTTTTCTATTTTTTATTATTTTTTTTTAGATAACAGTCCCGGGGTGTAGAAAGCTGACTGGGTCAATCCTATTGTATGAAACCTTGAAGAAAATCAGCAGTAACTTTTCTTTTGTCAAAATGCCTGTATTTGAAGTAGAAATTAACTAGAAATCCTTTGAATTCTGTCGTCACTAGAAAACAATATTGTTTGGAATAAGGTGACTGATGCCCCACCAAACGTGTAGGCTACCTGAAACATCTCTGAATGCATATGCTAATTGTTTTGATGAATGGAAATAAATGATCTCATGAGAGTGTTGTGTTGTCTACTAAGGTATGGGGCATTGGGAGAAAAAAAAGAAATTCTGCTCAAGCATGCCAAGCTATTTTTATTTGGACATATGATTTTTACTTTTATTCAGACATTAATATTGCTATTTGTAGGTTAACATTTTAAAGATTGAACTATAAGGGCAAGTCATAAGAACGTAATACAGATTAACATCAGACGTTAACCTTAAACTGTTTGCAGAGTTTAAACGTAATAATCACGGAATATACATGGATATAATTGGATTTGGTGTATTAAATGGTTTAACTACTCTGGGGGCTATTTCTAATGTTTACATGCTGATGATGTAGGTCTCGTGAAGCAGAGCTGTTTGGAGGAACTACAAAAAAAGCATATAAAATGAGCAAAAGGTTGCATACTTTTGTAATCTAGTTCAGGCAAGGTACTCGTGTTGGACAAACAACTTGGTTGTTTCAACAACAAAGCTTGTGTGCAAAGAAAACATTGTGGTTGGTAGATGTCATGTCAAATCAAAACATTCTTCCTGATTAATATCTCAGGTATGATATAAAAAATGTAATTATGCAGTATGATGACCAAGGCATTGACACATTGGAAAAATAAAAGGTGGAAAGGTTTGGATAATGTAAGAAGTTAACCATTTTATAAATACACTTTATCACATCATCAAAACTTTGCTTTAATTTGCTTTAACCTCAAAAGCTTTTCGCTGCATTCATGCAGTAATCGGCAAAAAAAAATACTGACCATTTTTATGCAGTAGCAACTGGAAATGGATAAACTGCGTGACTGTCAGCCAAACATTTTCTACAGATTGTGGAATGTTTTTTTCAAGAGTTTTGTACGTCGCATCTTTAGCTGGTTCTCTATAGCTGGGCTGTACTGTCGATCACAGAAAGAAGGCGGGGACATTGTACGGCTTGTGACGCTTTTCTGTGATGCAAAGGTTAGAAAAAGGAGAGGAAAAAAGAAAAAAAAAAACTTGTTACAAGATGGCGACGAAGAACTGCCAGTACACTAGAAAACAATAGAAATAGCAAAGGAGAGCATAGTTTGTATGTTTCATATTGCGTTTTGTTTTTGGTTGCTTCCCAAGCGGGGCCACTGGTTCGGTTGTTATTGTTCGTAGCGCGAGTAACTTTTAAAATACATATCAATGAACGTGATTTCATTATGCTTTGTTATAAGGCTAGTTAGCTAGCTGCTAGCTAGCTAGCTACATCCGTAGCTTTGCTCAGTAGCTAGCTAATATCTAGCTAGCTAGCTATCTATGTTTAATACATAAGATCAGCTGTTAGCGAGCTAGCTGTTTTCAAAAGTTGTAAAAGTAACAACGCTTGTATCTTGCTCCGGCCGGATATGGTACACGGGAGTTGCGCTTATTGGCATTTACGCAGTCACAGTTTCTGCCTCAAAAATGTTCATCGTCTCAAACTTTGATTGAGTGAGTACAAGTCTATTCGCAAGTAAGTCGCTCGCTAGTACGCTAGCTAGGTTTTTACAAGCGTATCATCCAAGAAACTTGGGGAAACGTTTTTGTTTATTTTTGCAAGCAAAATAGCTAGCTAGTTAGTTGCCTTATGATGCACCCAGCCCAGTAATCAAGTGACAATTACCACTCGAAATGTTGTTGGGTGTTTAAAGAGAGAAAACGAAGTTTCATTCTTCTTGGCTAGCAACCCGATTACACTTGAGGAGACTGTTTGTGCTGATTAGCTCACGATTTCCGTGAGTGAAAGTTTTAGAAGTCCAATTGTACCAACGTTAGTTTGGAAGTCACAGTTTCAGGCGTTTATGTGATGAAGTTATACGGACGCTTGCTAGCTAAGTTAAAACACGGTTATATTAGTCTTCTTAACTGAGGGACATTTAGCGTTTGAGCGGTTGGTTAACTTTAACATTCATGATGCCCTGGTTAAGTTTGCCTTGGGGCCTTGGCGCTTGATTAATTTCATCCCAAGTAGGTTAGCTAAGATATCTAGCAAGTTGTACTAACTGGTGAATTTGGTAAGTTCATTTCTTTTTTCTTGCGTCAGAGTTTCTGCTGTTAGCATTCGTGCAAGGTTTATGGATTAAAAACTAACTTTATTAGATTTTTTGGCATGGACAGCTGTGATTTGTATAGCTGATTAGCTAAATAATATCAAGGTGCATGCAAATAAACTATCCAATATTTATCGAAGGGTTACTGAACTAGCTAGAGATGTGCTATGGTTCTTTTGTTGTGATGGGACATTTGTAGGCAAATATTGACAAAAATGGAGGCAGTTGAGTGCGTTTTGTAGAGGCAAGGGGTATAGTCGCCCACACACCGACGAAGCAGCAGAATCAGCATTATAAGTTGCTCGTATCCGGAGCAGCGAAATCCGAGCTCTGCTGACTTTTAAAACACGCTTATTATTCACGATGGCGGATTTTGTCGTGCCGCGCCATAGTGCGGTGATGGAGCGGCTTCGCCGACGAATAGAGTTATTCAGGCGGCATCACAACAGCTGCGAAAAACGCTACGATAATACGACAATGGAGCGTCTGGAGTTGGAAAGGCAGCAGACCTTTGCATTGCACCAGCGCTGCCTGCAAACCAAGGCCAAACGCTCGAATAAGCACAGGCAACCGCAGTCAACCACCGACCAGACGGCACAGAGAGCATCGGGAACCGGGGCCAGTAACGCGGACCTTGCGGACAGTGGAACGACCGGAGAGCAAAGCAGAAACAGCACTTTGATCGCGGTAAGTGACTGCTTGCGACAGGGAGTAAAATGAACTACAGATGGTAGACTTATTTACTCTCTTTGCTGGTATTCAGACTGATAATTGTCGCACGGCTTCTTGCTATATTCGTGAATATACTATGGAAATGCAGTTGGCCAGAGAAACTCGGAGATCCTTGGAGTTTTTAAATGCTAGAACCACTTCACCAGCTAATATATAATCTAATGCGTGCTTGGTAGTCACCGTCATATGATATCAATGTTCAGTGCTTAGACCCAGTGGCACCAAGTTCACAGTAAAATGACGAGTTGGTTTGTCAGAAAAGATTTAACCACTCCAGTATTGACGAGTTTACTTTGAGAAGATTTCAAATGTAGAAAAGGGCTACTCTTGCGGCAGGATCAACTCTTTGCTGTCAGCATGGGAAAACGTGCGGTTTCATTCCGTTGTATTGCGACAGAGCGCAATACAGCTTGCACTGAATGGCCTCTACGGCGTATGTTGATATGTCATGCTTGTTAAGCGAACGCCTAATAAATGTGTGGTATCAGGGAGTTTTGCTTTGCCGGTGTAATAGAGCAGTAGTACTTCTTAGTGTACAATGTCTGTACTCACCTGCAGGGCTGGGTTACACTGATGCTTTCTCTGCTTGGACACACCTATTTCAACTCATTACTTAATTACCAGGTTTAGTAGGTCTTTTCTAGACCAGGGAAAGAGCTGATCTATGCTCAACGCCGTTCCTGTTGTGCTGATGTTTGGTATGCCTGTAAGCTGGACAGTTGAACAAGCTGTCCATGATTGGGCACATGAAGCTTTGGGAAAACTGCAGAACCACCCTCCCTTTTCACATGTTAAAGGAAAACTTTTGCATGTAAAAGAGATCTGCATATTTCACAGCGATTACAATTATTTTTTCCCCCCTGGAAATGTATGTTTTGTGCTTCTAAAATGAGAAGAAAACAATCGAAATGTGGGAGCCTTTAGGTCAAAGAACTGTATCCTGTTTTTTGGAGGGGGGCACTGGCATGGTGGTCTGGACCTCAGCCACGGACAGGAGGCGCGTCACTTTCGTTTATTGCAAATTAAATGTCTGTGAGTGAATAATTGATCACTGACTATGTGGGAACAGTGGCAGAGAGTTCACAGCTTGGCTGCAAACAGAGTGATTGGCAGCCTGTGCAGTTTTGGTCAGTAGACTGCAAAATTGTGGAACCTAGAGAAAAAAGTTGTGTGTAAGCTACGGTTAGCTTAGCATTCCAAACCTAGTAACATCTAAAGAGGGACAACACCTATGAAGGAACATCTAAAAAAAAAATATGCACCCATGAATATGACCTGGTGTTTTGGACAATCTAGTGTCAAGAATGCTCATAGCTTACTTATCTGTTTTTAATAGCACTTTATTATTAATTAACCCTCGGGGTTAAACGTCTTTTTCACATTTCTTGGAAATGTGAGCCTCAAACCCGTTAAAAAAAAAAAAAAAGGTGACTGCTGTGCTGACTAAATGTATATTGAATGCTGGAGATGGACGTTTCATGGACTACAAGTGCCCAGTTTGTTTGATTCTTTCTTGGTTTGTCATGAAAAAGTTGAGATGTTTATGTTGAAGTAAATGTATCTATTCAAGTAGTGATGTTGTGCGCTGTTGCTTTATGGTCTTATTGACATAATGCATAAAAATAGATATTTGAATGGTTTGAACCCATGTGGAATTATTGGATAATTAACTTTTGGCCCATAATGACGGTGCTAGGGAGGTGGTGGTGAAGTTAGGCTTGCTTCTTTGGCTTTTTTTTTGGGGGGGGGCTAATTATCTTAACCTCTGAGTGTTAATTTTTATTGTATAGCACATGTTTAAAAGTACATGGAGCAGAAAGGCTAAGATCAGGCTAATGCAGGTATAGGATGTAGGTCAGTGTTATGGAGTTCAGTATCAGGAGCCAAGAGTACTCAGCTTTCCAGTGTTGTGGTTTTTAAACTCCAACACAAGACTGGTTCTTGAAGTGACTGCAGAAATGAACTCGGCAAAAGTGTGTTCTGAACTTAAAGGTCATTCAACTTTCATCCTCATTATGATTTCCTGTCTTACGGCCAGTTAAATGATTTAGGAATTTGAATATCGGATATTTAAGAAGTTTCTGCTGACCTGAAGGTACAGCTGATTGGTCTTATTGTTTTTATTTTTTTTTGGTCTACACAATCGCAGCCATGTTAGCATGATCTGGTTTACCAAAGTTTGGGAACAACTTGGTTTGTCTTAAGGAAAAAAAAGACAAATATTTTTGCCTTGTAGAATGTAGACTTAACCACTTATAAACTTTATTTTGCTCATTGTTTACCTTTTGTAGTTTTTTTTTTTTTTTTTTTCTTTGCGTGGTAAGTGATTGGGAAAGTCACTGGAACGTGGAACCAACCCTGTTTGTCTTTAGATCTGTATTGGGTGAATCAGATAGCAGTCACAGTGGTTTTTACATAGTATCCTCTAGCATGCACACGTTTCATAAAACCATAAGTAACTGAAATGTTGGTTGTAGTTGTTTCTTGACTAACCGTCTTTGCATCATTAGCTGATGCAAAAGAGAGATGGCTAGGGTGGACTGTGTCGTGTGCTTTAGGAGCCTACACCCAAAACATTAGGTGTGTCAACTTTTTAAGAAACAGTAATGCACTGATGAGCTGAGTAATTGCAAAGAACCTGGCAGACCACAGATGACTGTCATGATGAAAATCTGTTAAACAACCCAAGAAATAACCAGAATGTGGAAGTCAGGTTGTCAAAAACTACAATGAAGAGGCTGTACCAGCATGCTATAGGGTTTACCTCAAGATGTAAATGTCTGAAGAACAAAAAAAAAAAAAGAGTCAGGTTTCAGGTTTCCAAAAAAGCACACGTAACGCGTCGAGGGTTCAAGAGGTCATACGGACAGGCGAGATGGACGTGCACTGGGATCACAGAAAAGTAAGAGAGCTTCTCACCCAGCGGGTCCAGCCTCGCCCCTCTGCAAAAGGCGGCAATGCGGACGGACTCTTCTGTGGTGGTGCAGTGTGGTCCGTCTCCCCCCCCCCCTTTTTCATGACCGTCAGTCACCAAGTCTCAACAACAAAGATTTCATTTCCTGAGGATAAGGTGGAAGGTGGAACGCCCCAGAGACATGGGCTGCAGTACTGGCCTGACAGCACCACCAGGGAAGGACGATGACTAGTGTCTGGTGATGTCTGTGAGTCAAGCCGTTTCAGGCAGTCGCTGAATCCAACTTGTATAAGAACCAAATACTTGGAAGTTTCCCTCAACATCGTTAATCTGTTGTACGATTAGATTTGTTCGTCGATTCCGTCACCGAGCTGTGATTCGTACAGGGAGTAGATCCAGTCTTTGTGTATTAATTGCTTTTGAATAAAGCTGACCAATCACCCCCATAAATACAGAACCTGCATAAATTGTTGAATATAGCTTTGCAACTTAAGTGAGTTATTATTCAGACAGCTTATAGCTTGTATGTTATTGCCAGGCTTTTTAGTTTATAGTCGGACTACAAGTTGCTGCTGTGTGGGGGGGGGGGGGGGAAATTGCATCTACAAGAAAAAAATAAGCATGCTGGTTATGTCCTTATTAAATCTTCTGCGAGTTGGCTTTCAAATGACCTTGTCATGTAACTGGGGGTTGAAATGCGCCTGTATAATACACTATTTAAGTGGTTAAGCGAAGTAGACGTATAGGTTGCACGTGTTCGGAATGGCAGCAGGGGTTAAGAGGGCAGCGGGACTTTGTGGGCTGCCACTCAACGGTGAAGCCTTTTACAGGAGTCTTTTTGTTTTATGTTTTTTTTGGTGCATTATCTTTAATGGTCAACACATTTAATGGAATGGTGCTTAAAACAGTGCTGAGACTCAAAGGCTGCATGGTCTTAAATTTTTTTTAAATGACTGTTGGTTTAATGCTGTACGTGCGCGTGTGTGCGCGCGTGTGCGCGTGTGTGCGCGCGTGTGTGGGAGGGTGGGGTGTAGATGGGCCACTGAGTAAGGGCCACTCTTGGCCCTCCCAGCTCCGGGGGCCACTGTACAGTGACTGATCCTGCACTCTGACCCCAGCTTCCATAGGAGCTGGGATATGCGGAATACTGCATTTCGCTGCCTTGTGCTTGTACTGGGCAATGACAGAGTCGACCGTATATTAGGTTAATCGGTTGAAAAATATCTGGCTTAGGTGATGGCCAGCACTGTTGGAATGCAACCTGATGTTCCGTTCACAATGGAAACTTTTAAGTGAGTGGTTGGCGATGGGACTTGGTGTAAAGTCCTGTGCACCCACTGTCTTGGACTCTTTAGCAGTTTACAGTTTGCCACCACTTGAACTTATTGAACTCCACGGAGACCCAACAACGGTCTCGTGTGCTGGAAGGAGGATCCCAGGCACTCGGCCGTGCCCATGTTCCTGTGCCCGTATCCAAAGGTTCCCTGGTTCCCCCACCGGCTCCTATTAACTGCTGATTAATGGGTGGGCCCCCGCTGTGGCCTGCTGTCAGATTGGAAGCCTGTGGCTGGGAAGGAGCTGAATGTGCAGGGTGTTTAGGATGAGTCAGGGCTGAGATCCCCTCCCCCAGCTCGCCCACACGCTTGACTCACCATTGTTTTTGGTGCCCCCAGGACAATTCTCTCTCTCTCTCTCTCTCTCTCTCATCTCTTTCTCTCCCTCCCTCTCTCTCTCTCTCTCTCTCTCTCTCTCTGTGTGCGCTCGTGTGCACATCACCATACTTTTATTTGACCCTTACCCTAGAAAGGGAATTATTTGTGAAGTGCACAAACTACACTTGGTCTGTTGTTTATGGTATTTAGCATTTGAGCACAGATTTCGGAGCGCTCTTTTCTGGCGCTTTATTTTGGAGAGGAGCAGGTAAACGAGCTGAGCTCCGTCTGCTCTGTCGCCCATCTGGGTGCAGTAGAGCAGCTCTGGCGACTGTGAGCTCCGTGACTCAGAGCTCCTCCACCCTGCTGAGCACTCAGGCTACTCGCCCAGGGTCAGAATAAACCTCCGAACTTCCCTCTCGCGCCGCACGTATCTGCTCTTCTCAGTCCGAGGGCACACCAAGGCATTTCCAGCTCCTGTGTCAGCCGAGAAAGATTCACGTCGGGATGAACCGGCCTCGCCCTTTACAGCACCATCAGTGGGAGGGTCGACCCGCCTGGGGTTTGCCTGGGTGGAGCTACGTGCTCGGCCCCTGCTGGCCCCTCGGAGGGCCTCCGAGTGGTGGTGGTGGTGGGGGCAGCGCGCCCCGGCCCGCCTTCCTTCCATGGCTGCACCGCTCCGCCCCTTTGGTTGTGGTCCGCGCGCCCATACACATGGTAATCGGCCCCATGCGGCCTGCGCCTGTGGCGGGCGATGGTTGAGAAGAAGTGGGAGTCATAAAGGCAGAGAGGGGGAGTGAAAGAAAGAGGAGAGAGGGGAGTCGAGAGGGAGAGATTAAACGAGGCAGAGGTTTGGGAATAGTCCGAGGCCATTGGGGCATGTGAGGAAAGCGAACTGACGTGTGTGTGTGTGTGTGTGTGTGAGAGAGTGTGTGTGTGAGAGAGAGAGTGTGCTGGAGAAAGAGTGCAAAAAGACAACCAGTTTTTCTGGTTCTCTCTCTCTCTCTCTCTGGTAGTTTAGGTATATAGTAAGACATGGGATTTCTGTTTACCCTCCTTTTCCTCCTTTCCAAAGTCATAGTTCACGTAGCTTTAGAAATGCCTTTATAGCTGAACCAACCAAAGGTAAAACCACCCATCAAAAAATGTGTAGGGTGGCTGTTGTATTCTTGTATCTCTGCCTCATGGATATGGACAACTGTTAGGGGTCAGTTGTGTGTCTCACTGCTTCTGGCTTTACTGTCCCATCAATGTCTTTTTTTTTTTTCTGTCCAGGTTGTTTTTCTTGACTAACACAGCTGTTGGTTAAGAAGATATCCTTTTTGAGACGAGAACGTCCGTGTGCCCTGGTAAAATGGGGAAGCTAATTGTGTTCCTTTTAACCCTCTAGTTACAAGAAACGGTGAAGAGGAAGCTGGAGAACGCAGGTTCCCCCCTTGGGCGCGAGCAGGTGAATGGCTTTGGAGATTCGTACCCCCCGTCCAAGAAGTCCTGCTTGGAGGAATCTCTGGGCGGCCTGAACGGGGCGCCGAACGGAGCCGTGCTGCCGCTCTCGCCCCTGGACAGCAAGCGCGGCGTGGGGGCCGGCCCCGGGGTGGACGGGGCGGGGCTCCAGGACGTCCGCGGCCCCGAGCCCGACCTGCGGCTGAAGCAGGAGCTGAAGCAGGAGCCCATGGACGATATCCTGCCGACGGGCGGGAGCAACGGCAACATCATCCTCCCCGACCTGAACCTGAACGAGCAGGAGTGGACGGAGCTCATGGAGGAGTTCAATCGCTCCGTGCCTTACGAAGAGATCCAGGAGCTCTTCAACGACGGCTTCGACGACCGCAAAGACGCCGAGGGCCCGGCGGGCTCCGCCGCCGCCGCCACGGCGACCGCCGCCGGCCTGCTCCCGGCGGACCTGGTGAAGGCCGAGTTCTCGCCGGTGGCGGCGGCCTCGTTCGAGCAGGACTCGCGCACGGGGTCGCCCCAGGTGCCCTCGGGAGCGGCCGGGCCTCAGCTGCACGCCAGCTCGCCTGCCGCCGCGCCCTCCGCCGCCTCCTCGCCGGCGCTGCCCGTGCCGCAGGCGGGACAGACGCCCCGCCCCCTCCAGACCCACCTGATGCCCGGCCCGCCCAAGGACCTGTCGCCGGCGCAGCAGCTGCAGCAGTTGGCGGCGCGAGAGCAGCAGAGAGCGCAGCGCATGCAGAGCCAGCAGAAACAACAACAACAACAACAACAACAACAGCCGCCGCCGCCCAAGTTCCACCAGCAGCCCAGCCACCCCTCCTCCTGGCCCCAGACCGCCCCCGCCCAGAGCTCGCTGGGCGGAGCCTTCGGCCTGGAGAAGCCCGCCAGCCCTTCACTCTACCCCCCGGACTTCCAGAACCCCAAGTCGCTCCTCATGGCCGGCCAGCAGCCCAGCAAAGGCTCTCCCAAAGCGGGTGCTCCGGGTGGCTACATGCAGCCCGGGGGACACCCCATGCTGGGCCACCCGACGGCGCCCTCTGGTGCCCTCGGCCACCCGCCCGGCGCCGGCGGCCAGGCAGCCATGTTGGACTACAGCAACACTAAACCTCTGAGCCACTTTGAGGCCGGAGCCCCGGGGCCCCCCAGAGGACCGGGAGCCCCTCCGGGTCAGAACAAGGCCCTCCTCAACATCCTCCGACAGCAGCAGATGAAGCCGCGGCCCGCTGGCCTGCCCTTCAGACCCCCGACGCACATGCCGCACGCTCAGGTAAGACCTGGAGACCCTCAGCTAGCAGAGGTGGGACCTGCCACACCTCGCCTGCCCGATGGGCTCGTGCTTCTTGTTCTAAGTGGTTTAGAGTTGTAAGCGTCCTCCTTCCTGGTTGAACTGTTGAAACTGTTCACATCTGAAAACAGAGAAGTGCTTGATCTTGAACACTGAGCTGCTGCTGGTTCTACACTATGGTTGCAGCAGCAAAGGTAACAGTCAGGTGTGTAAAGTTTGGAACTTTTTTTATTGTGCTTGGATGTGTGTGTGTGTGCGTGTGTGTGTGTGTGTGTGTGTGAGAGAGAGCGCGTGATTGTGGCAGCAGGCCTCTTTAGCTGTGGGGATGAACAGCGTTTGTCTGGGTCAGGCAGCTGGTTGCTAAGGAGCAGATCGCTGGCAGACACACACGCACACATGCGCGCGCACATGGAGCTGGGGGCTGGGCCAGGCCGGGCTGTGAGGTTGCAGCCCTGCGACAGAGGAATCAGTAGAGAAAAGGAGAAGCGGAGAGAGAGGGAGGGAGACAGTGTCGACAAAGCGCCCTTTCATGCACTGGTCCTCCCCTCCCCTGGCTGCCGTCCTGCTCAGAGTATTTTGGGATCCCTCCCCCCCCCCTCCCTCCCTCTCTCTCTCTCTCGCTCTCTCTCCCCCTCCCCCTCCCCTTTCCCTCCCTCCC
>JAOYMR010000009.1:9435323-9461825 GCA_025802075.1 Tenebrosternarchus preto | reverse complement strand
CCCTCTCTCTCTCTCTCTCGCTCTCTCTCCCCCTCCCCTCCCCTCTCTCTTTCCCTCCCTCTCTCTTTCACTCTTCCTCTCTTTGCTGTCTCTATTTAAATATAGCTGCTTAACCCACTTGTTTTTGTTGTTTTCTTTTTTCCTCTCATGATGAACTCCCCCCACCCTCCACCCCTGCCCCCACCTTTTTCTCAGCGTGTTCAGCTCCACTCTTCTCTTGCGCGCCGTCCCTGTTCCGACTGTAAACCGCCCCGATCTGAAGCCCGGCTCTTCCGAAACGTCGCTGGCCTCCCACCGCTTTTCCAAGAGTGGATGGTGACCTTGTGTGCCTGAGGGAGAAAGAGAAAGTGCATGAGTGGAAAGGGGCCAGGGATGGCATGTTTGGTTTATTTTTGAAGCAGATCTACAGCACGGCACCGTCATATTTATCCGTGGTTTTGCTCCGAATGCTGAGACAGGGCCTTGCCTGTCCTGCACCGGCTGCACGAGCTCCAGACCCGAACCTCGATTAGAAATGAACATCAGCTGCTCTCTCTTCTGCCTCGGTGAGGTCATCTTGGCGCTTGCGTAACCCTGACGACCTGAAGAGTTGTGCAATTTGATGCGCTAGCCCAGCGTAGCCTTGCTAGCTCGTTTGCCCCGACTCGAACACACCCAGTTGCACTCGCTGGCTAAGCCACAAGGCCCCTGGTGAGCGGAACGGTCAGACAGAAGCGTCTTTCTCCTGCCAGATACATGGGTTTGTTTCAGCGGTTGTGCCTGTTTCGTGTTACTGCACTTTGCTAGTGATTAACTTTCTGGCCAGTTATTTTTTCATTGCCTTTCTGATCACTGCTGATCACAGCTTGCCTCCAGCTGAAGACACTACACTTTTGCTACTCTGCCCTCTGGTGGGAATAACGTGTTACAGCACTACCACCCATAACCCCCCCGGGAACCTAAATCTGGGGGTTTTTTTTTTTTTTTTTTTTTTTTTTTTTTTTTTTTCTTTTCTTTTCTTTCAAATTAGGTTAATTAGGTTCACGTGGGTGCACACACATGTACATGCGTCTTATGAATGCCATTCTAAATAAACAATTTATTCCAGTAAATTACTTATTTAGCCAGAAGTTGGCTAAATGTTGTATGGGCCGTTCTAATGTTGGTTAAATCTTATGTAAACTTTACCCACTTTACTACACTGACTCGAGCTCCTCAAATACTCAGTGATGGGTTATGTTTTTTTTTTTTTTGGGATGTAGTTATGCAGTGCATATAAATTTCACCATATATGGCGCTCTGTACCATAAGCAGCCATGAATGACATTGACAGAAGTATTGAGAAGCACCTCATTGGCTGGTACTTGCGTGTACGACCCTGATTCTTCTTGCTAGCGTCATTCTATTCTATGCCTGAGTAGCGTAGCAGCCTGCAACCAGGGCAGCTGGCTGTCAATCAGCAGTGCTCGTTTGAATATTAGGACCACGCCCTTACTCAGCTGTGACGATAGAGGGGCCAATCAGCTCATCGATTCAGTATCCAGTGGTGATGAAATCCAGGACAGAAACTTTGATTTAACTTCCAAGATTGAAGCTTTTTTTTTTTTTTGCATTTATTCCTGGCATCCTGTAAAATTTCATGTATTTTTTTTTGTTTGTTTTTGTTTTTTTTTTTTACTTGAGGGGTTTTATTTTCATCCTTGCTTTTGTCTTTCAGCAGGAGCCGGGGACCTACCCATCAGCCCCCCACGTCCCGGGCAACGGCAGCACCATGGCAACGCAGCCAGGAGGCACTGGTGGCATGACGACTGGCCACAGTAATGCGGCATACCTGAACAGCCTGCAGAAACAGCAGCAGCAGATGCAGATGATGAGTTCACAACAGAAACAGTTCCTCCTGAGCCAACACAGGCAGATGATGGCTGAGCAGGTCAGAGGTCAAGGGTCACATTTGGGTCCCCATTTGTCTCGAGCCATATTTCAGAATGAATACTTGAGCTCTGCGCATCCGCACATTCTCAGGAGCTCATGGGCGAGGGGGGGGGGTACTCTTGCGTTTGGAATAACCCAGCGTGATGCTTTTGTTTTTGTTTGGGGTTTTTTTTTTGGTTTGCTTTTTTTGTTTTAGTTTAGTGTATTTAGCTGAGAAAACGTGCACCTGCAAATAACCAAAAAAACTACCAGTATGATAGAACCGTTCTTCAGCATTGACTTCCAAGTCCTCTTGGGGGCGCCACTGGCACAACCAAGTTGGTGTTTATAGGTCCACACAACTAATGCCTCTTTTTTGCTTTCTCTCCTTTGTCATGTGTACACACACACACACACACACAGGAGAAACAACGCCAGCAGCAAGAGCAGCAGCTGCAGAGGCACCTGACACGCCCTCCTCCCCAGTACCAGGACCAGCAGAACCCGTCTGCCCAGCAGAACCCATTCCAGCCACAGGTCTCCCAGTTCCCAGGTACCCATGGCAACCTTAAAGCCACACTGCTTCCACCCACTCGGCCACTGCAATTTATTTCCTCTCTCTCCCTCCCTCTCAGATCCAAAAGGGTCCTTCCTCACTCTACCTAGACTTGTATTTTCTTCCCTGTAAACATTTATCCCACCTGATATGCAAACTGCTTACTGACCAACTCATTTGAATGGCAAACGAGTAGTAGAAAGTTTTAATCAGCAGGAGAGAGTAGTCTGTGTACCGGGCTTGAACCAGTACAAGGATGAGTCGAGAGTTTCTCACTTCGCTTCACTGTATGAATGCGATCCGCAGGCTTAGCGACGCCAAACCTTTAAGAGCATTTACACGCTTCAGTTTTGGTAACATCCATGTCGCATGTTCTTAGGAAAGCATATTCAGTTCCTGACGGAGACAAATTAAATGCAAGACCAACAAGATGCTGGATATCCACAAACTCCCTAGAGTCACAGGATCCGTGCACCTTATTTTAGAAGTTCCAACAGTAGATATTCCACAGGATTTCTCTTGTATGACAAACATTGGTTTGCCCTTTTGTTGGGTAAATAAATGTTGAACGATATCTTATCTGGCCGCCGCTGTAGCCCAGTGGCTGTGTGTTTTACCTCATTTATTACATGCATACATAAATGTGCTTTTAGTATTTTATAGAGGGAGTTATGCCAGGCATAATCACTAACCTCTATGCAGTTGATGGTGTGATTACATCACATCACAGGAAATACAGAGGTTATTCCACAAGCAGCATATATGCAGTGTGAACTAATTTTAAGAGAAGACTTCTCACAATAAAATAACTAAATTGCCCTGCTTTTGGTCTAGTTACATGAGAACTAATGACGTAATATCTAGCAGCCACGCTTGTTCCAAACCATCAAGTCTGAGCACATCTGGTTCCAAACAAAAAAAAGAAATCTAATTTGAGAACATGACCTATTCATTTTGTTTTTGTGAAAGACTATATTTAAAAATATTGCGCATGTTAACATTGTTATTTAAAGCAGACCATTCAAGGAATGTAAAAAGGCATCTATTCCAGAGGATTTATTTTTAAACGGCGAGAGAAATTGTCCCTATTTTCAAATTTGTGCTTTGTAGCGTGATGCCTGTTTTTGTTAGCTAAATCATTGACGATCTCTCCCCCCCCCCCGTTCCTGTAGGTTCATCACAGCCAATTGGCAGCGTGAACTCCCTCGGTGGCCCCGCCCCCAGCGCTCAGCGCATGTTTCCACAAACGCAAACCATGATGGGCATGACCCAGGGTGGCGGCCCCTCCTCCGGGGCCCTGCCCGCCGCCAGTCAGTCCGACATGAGCCTTTCGTCGTGCGCGGGCGGGCTCGACGTGCAGCAGGTGCTCTACGGCAACATGCCCATGCACCCCCCCCATACCAACCAGCAGCAGAGGATGCCCATGTCGGCTGTCTACAGGCAAAACGTCCTGGCACAGCAGCAGGCTCACCTGAAGAACCAGCCCAATGCCGCTTTGCTCAAACAGCAGCAGCAGCAGCAGCAGTTGGCGCGCCTGCCCAACAGTATGCCCAATGCCCTGGCTAACAACATGAGCGCTACCATGCCTAACTCCATGCCTGGAAGTATCCAGGGAGCCATTCCCCCCCAGGCCCAGTCCTGGCAGCAGCAGCAGCAGCAGCCACACCCGGGCCTCCAGCAGGGCATGGGGGGCCAGCCCACCCCCACCAACGGGGTTGGCTTCCCCGGCCCCGGCTTCCACATGCAAGCGCGGATTCCCAAGCTGTCTGGCAACGGCCCGTTCGGACAGGCGGGCATGGGGAATGGCGCGGCCGCCCGGGCCATGGCGGGCATAAACCCCGGGCAGATGATGCCCGGCATGGCCCAGCAAAGAACCAACAATGCCGGCATGGGCCAGCAGATGCCCCCTCCCAACCAGCAGCAAGCGCCGCAAGGGCAGCCGCAGCCCCAGCAGGTTCTGCCCGACCTGGGGCCGTTCGGGCAGCCGCAGGGCGGACAGGTCCCCAACCGCACCGCGGCCATGCAGTGCAACCAGGCCTACCAGGTCACCCGGACAGCCAGCCAGCAACTGGCCTTTGGCTACGGCACCCAGTCGGCCGGCAGCATGTCCGGCTTCCCTGTGGAGAGCGACCTGGTGGACTCGCTGCTGAAGAACCAGACAACGCAGGAATGGATGGACGACCTAGACGAGTTGCTGGCCAGTCATCAGTGATTTGGCACACAGGCTGGCCAGTCCCAGGTGTGCCAGGACACAGAGACCCAGCGAAACTGAAAGTTGACTGCGTGTGTTTGGGATGAAATAACCGGTCAGAACTGCTGTTTTGGGTTGTTTTTTTGTGTGTTGTGTACGTATACGTGATGTATATAATACAAGAAAGTGTGGGACACAGGACCAAACGCCTGTGTGTATCGAGTATTCCAAGGGCTGGAATGAAAATGTGTAGAGATATAGAGAAACATTCTACTACTGAACCTGTGGCTCAGTACTAAAACCACTGAATCTTACCCAAATGTGATGGGTCACACAGACACACACCACACACACTGACATAAACACAGCTTTTTTTGCCTTCTTTCTGTTGAGCTGCAGCCAGACTACCTTTTTCCCAAATGGGTGCTTCATTGCTTTTGTGTCCTCGATTGTTGCTGGGTGGAGATCCAGCACATGAGAGAAGGTCTGAATATTCGCAGTGATCTGGTGGAAACGGACTTGGACTATATCTGATGTCATAGACTGTTCTGATGAGAGCCTCCTTGACCTTTACATGTAGTCCAACAAGCCTTGGCCCATCACCTATGGCCTTTTGAGCATCATGAGATCATTCTTGTACACGTTTGTGACTTGCTTAAAGGTGATTGGGCAGGGGTGAAGGTTACCCTCCCCTCTGTATGAAGTGTTTTGCCTTGGCTGTGGAGAGCCAAGTGTGAATCATCGCTGGCCAGACTGTTGTTCTGTGGATCACGGTCACTAAAAGCTGACTTGAGAGAATTTGGGGGGGTGTCCTGTCAGCTGTATGCATTACACTACAACACTAATGTCCACGCATGTTAACTCCCTCTCATCTTGTGTTTGTCACATTAAACTAATACATCACCACCTGCTCTAAAAATCCTGTTCCAGCTAAAGGGTGTATCCCAGGAGAGACTGTTACCTCTTTGAATAAACCCCCCCCCCTTTTCATGTGTACGTTGGAGTGGGCTGGATCGACTGTCCGAACCTGAGAAATAACAGTGTATGTGTGTTTGGGTTTCAGCTGAAATGTGGCTTCTCTGTATTTAGGAGTGAGTTCAGATCAGTATCTGACAGGGCTTCTTGTTTATTTATATCTATTTTTTGTATGTATGTTTTTCCTAATGTCCTGGAGAAGACAGATCTTATTTTTATATGTACATTGTTGCGAATTTTTGTAAGTATTTTATACTTTTTATTATTGTTCTCTGCAAAACAAGAGTATTATGTAAATATAGTTCTCTAGAAACTATACTATCTTGTGTGTTAGGTGTGTTTTTTGGACTTCTGGTTACACCATACCTGATGTTCAGGCTTGATTAGAACTGTGTTGCTATATTCACTATAGTGTTCATAAATGTTCTGCTACTTGCACACATCTGTTGGTAAAATTTGTTTTACTGCAGATGTTCCCCCAATAATTATTCTACATTAGAAGCTGAATCTCATACTCCCTCAAACCTTGACTTGATTCTGTTTTTTAAATGTTTTAAATTGGTTTAGTAGCATTGAATTAGCTCTGGATCTCTTCCTCCGTCAGCACTATGCGGGTGTGGTTAGCACTGATCAGGTTTTCTCATGGTAAACCTGTTTGCTTGTAACCTGTGCCCATGGGCAGGTGTGGCGAGCCCAGGAATGACGTTTTATAAAGCAAGCCCAGGTATTTGCTTTATAAGGTCTCAGGGAAACACGAGCGGGTCATTCCAAGGACTGTACGCGCGTTTGTTGAATCATGCTGGACCAGGTGGTCTTTGTAGCTGCTGTCACTGTGCTTGGGCTGCTGGAACAAGGTAGGAAAGATCCTGTGGTACCTCAAACATGGACCTTACACTTGTATGTGTGACCGTCCAATAAAACTGGCTAAATGATGGATGGTGTAAAATCGTCACCAACTCTGATTTTTTTTTTTTTAAGGATTGAATTTAAAATGCAGTTGCAGGAATGCGTTTATCTCAGCGCATCTCCATGCCTGTTTCACATGACTTGTGTGTGTGTGTCGGCGTACTTATGACTTAGTCCTGTGTGTGTGTCAGCGTACTTCTCCCTGCAGGTCATCTACGCTCGTCGCAAGTACTCCGTCTCTCCTCCAGCCACTGTGGGACCCCCTGAGTTTGAGAGGATTTTCAGAGCACAGTAAGGTTTTTTTGTTTGTTTGTTTAATAAATATATAATAAAAAATATATGTAATATAATATGCAGTCTATAAAATAATTTAGTTTAACACGGTTTTGAATGCAGGTTCTTAGTTTGTGTTGGGTTATTCCTAGAAACCCATGTAATAGGAGATGCATGTTTCAATGCTACTGTGCACTGCATATCTGCTCAGGTTGTCTAATTTTCGTTTGTTAGAGTGAACTGTTCAGAGTACTTCCCCTTGTTCGTCATGTCACTTTGGTTAGCTGGACTTTTCTTCAGCCAAGGTAAGCAAACAAAACTTTACAGGGGGGGGAGAGCAAGCAAAGACTGCAATTGTGTTTAACGTTTCAAACGTCCCCCCTCACAGATTTCCATACCAACAAAACCTCGACTGTGTGCAATGCAAAACAGTCCAGCATTAACTAGCTCGCTGAACCTGTGAAAATAATTTTTCTTTGCAACAACTCCACTGAGCTGCGTACAAGATGCTTTGAGGTCATGAATCATAAAACTGCATCGTGTGCTGCTCATAAGCTTTCAAAAAAAAAAAAAAAAAAAAAAAAAAACGGCATGAAGAAATGATTTGGGTGGCGCTGAAGTGCTGATCTTATTTGGTCGAATTTCATGGTTGATGTTTCGTTTGAAGCACAATGTGTATTGAGATGGTTTGGATGAAAGCTGATGTGAGAAGTTTTCTAAAGAACAGGCAAGCTTTATGTTCAAATGCCATCACTAAAATAGATCTCAAAAGACAACTGTGATGGTGAAGGGGTTGTAATTAGCTGCTAAGATGGAACACATTCTGGGTGAAATGACTAAATTGGAATCGTTTCTCCAAGGAAACAGTGTTCCCCATCAGTTATTTTGCAGTTGTTTTACATATCTCTCTATCTATGGATCATATCTTCGCTCTGCAAGCACTGTCTACTTTACTTGGTGTCCTTTACCTCTTTGGACGATATCGGTACTTCCATGGATACGCACAGTCTGCAACAGGAAGGTAGGGGCACTGTTACACTGAATCTACATATTTATGTACATCTGAAAATTAACATTTTCCAATTAAGAGTCTCTCCTCCCTCTCTCAGATTGGCACCTCTGTACTTCAGTGCCAAGGTGCAGTGGGTGCTGATAACTCTGGCAGGAGTGGGCGTGCTCTGCTCCATCAGTCGGCTGTACATGGGATTGGACCCGCTCGCCGCTCTGGGCCATGCTCTGTTCCTGGGTCAGTTCAAATAAACACGGCATGCAGAGCAAAGGGAAAGCTGAACGTTGATTCCTGTACCGTGATCAGTTTCTCTTGATGAATGCCGCTTCACATCATTGTCAGCTTCATTAATAGGTTTATAGACTCATTTTTACCTAATGTTAAAATATAGGAGTGGTGTTAATGTTTGTTTGTTTGTTTGTTTGTTAGTTATCTTAATTTCAAACTGTGCAGATGCCATATTCTTGGGTAAGATGGAGTGAACACAGACATGAAGTGCAGTGATGCATTTTACATATTTACTGAATTTCTTGACTTCAACAAATGACTTTCAAATGTACACTGCCTGGCCAAAAAAAAAGGTCGCTCACTAACATTTCGTTTAAGTGCCTTTATCTTTGATTACGCCACACGTTCGCTGTGTCGTTGCCTTCCACAAGCCTCTCCAATGTCCGGACAACATTTATTTTTGTCCAGAGTTGAATTAAAATTTCCCCCCCCAAGATGGGGAGATTTGGACCACTGTGCAAAAGTCTTCACCACCACATCCCAAAGATTCTCAATGGGGTTCAGGTCTGGATTCTGTGGTCGTCGATCCACGTGTGAAAATGTCTCGTGCTCCTTGAACCTTTCTTTCACAATTTAAGCCCAATGAATCCTGGGATTGTCATCTTGGAATATACCGTGCCATCAGAAAAGAAAAGAATCCATTAATAGAATAACCTGGTCATTCAGTATATTCAGGTAGTCGGCTGACCTCATTCTTTGGGCACATCATGTTGCTGACCCTAGACCGACCTGCCCAACTGCAACAACCCCCAGGTCATTGGCACTGCCCCCACAGGCTTGTACGGAAGGCACTAGACATAATGGGTGCATCACTTCACGTCACTCTGGAACAGGGTAAATCTGGACTCATTAGACCACATGACCTTCCATTTGCTCTAGAGTACAATCTATATGTTCCCTTGCAAATTGAAGCCGTTTCTGCCACTGACGTTCACTGACGAGTGGTTTTCTTACGAAACTTACGGTTTTGTCACTGACGAGGCTACACAGCTGTTTAGTCCCAATCCCTTAAATTCCCTTCACTGTGGGAGGGGGTGGCTCTTACTTCCACTATTAAACACTATTTCTACGATTTGATTTCACCAAATGTTTAAGTGATCGCTCAACAAACGAGAAGCTTCTCACTGCATCATTTAGGGTTAAATAACTTGTTGCCAGAAACATACTCACCTATGTAGTAATTATCCAATGGGAGGCTCTTACCTCTTTGCTCAATTCAATCCAGATTGTGACTTCTTTTTTTTTTTTGGGATGAGCAGTGTATTTACCTTAAGACTTTTTTTCCCCCCCTCCATCTCTGTTTATTTCTGAATTGTTTTGAATTATATATTCATTCACCAGCTGTTTTAGTTCAAAATGCTCCCATACATGTACCTTTGCTGGCCACTGTATCGAGTTCTTGTTGGGTAAGAGTAGCAGTTACCCGCATTAGACGTTTTTACTGACTAAGTGTTTTTATTATTATTATTATTATTCTGAGACACTAAAACAGAAGGACAAAGAATCCATTTAGCTAGATTAAATATTGATCTTAGGTAAACATCATGGGTTTTTCCAACGAAGGTGTTTTATCCAAGTAAAAGATCCTGATAAAATATGGCCAGTTCAGAGGTGTTAAGTGAGCAGAGTTTTATTGTATGTAAAGTCTATGAAATAATAAACTTTGTGTTGTCATGAGGTGCCCTTCAGTTGGGTAACGTCAGCCTGTAATCTCGCACACACGATCATGCATAGCCTATGTGATATGAACCCATGAAGACTTCACATACTCTGTTATGGTCCTGTTCTAGGATCAGTTTCCACACTTACATTCTCTTTTAAAGTAGACAGCAATTGCACGCATGTTCAGTGACTTTAACATCTTTTTTGGCTTAAATACAGTTTCACCACTAAGGGGCGCTAAAGGCCAATACATTGACCGTATTTTTTTTGTTCTTCATACTCTTCAGGCATTTGGCATGAATGGCATTTATGCTGTTACACTGAACCACTGAACATTCTCTTGTGGTGTATTTATTTAATTTTAATATTTTAGACAAATATGTACCCAGGGGAGGCTTCAGTAGAAATGGTTTCTGGTTTAATTTTTTTCAAAATATAAACCAATTCATAAGCGTGGGGTTTTTTTTTTTTTTTTTTTTTTTTTTTGCCTTTTATAAATTTATTCTAATGTTTTCATCATAACTTGACCTATAAAGACAATTATAATCCAAATGTCTAAAAATATGATTAAAGAAGTGCAATAACTTGGTTGTAGATGAAGCCAAAAACGAGTACAACAGTGTGCATGGGCTGCTTTTTTTCTGGCAAACGGGGGGGTGGTTGGATGGAGGAGGAGGGTTGGTTGATTTTAAAGAACATCTGGCTGATTTTAAGGAGCTTGGTGAAATTATGGCTTCCACATGGGATGAAAGGAGTGGAATCGCCTCACATCTGTGGGTGCATACTGTCCATCCCACCAACAGAAAAACAGTCGTATCATCCATCCCAGGTCATTTTGATATGGAATGCGAGATGTTCCATTACGGTCTTGAATGTACTCTGTTACTATGGTAACATAATGCTTAGTTATTTAAAAAAAAAAAAAAAGGAATGATCCAACAGAGTTTAGAGGAGCTCGATTGACGTTGGGACCTCTACTGCTTGTAAGACATTAGATGAATAAAATCATCCTGGCCTTTTTTTATTATTATTTTTAAGTGTTTTATTAGTACCAGTTGAAGCCGGTTGTAAAATACTTTTGCTTTTACATTTCTGACACCTGTTACTTTCAGATTTGTACTAGATGTCTTGGGACAAATATGGACAAAATTCAAGTCTGGACAGTTTGAATTTGGCTACTGATTCCCTTGATGGAGAGAGAGAGGGAATGCAACGTAAATCTGTAAAATTGTGGTTTTGCCTAGTATCAGCTTAGAATGTTACTTTTACAGAAAATGGACCTCCTTCAAGAAGTTTGTGACAGGCTGATCGCGCTACGCTACCAGTGCCGCAACACCTTACGGTCCATGACCCTTCCTAAGGTCTGGAATCCCAAAAAGACTCCTGCCCGCCAACACGCCACTCTCTCCTCCCTCCACACCCTCGACGACCGTGGCCTCCCCCGTGAGCTGGGCCCGACCCCCGGGCCTTTTACTCTCAAGCTCGGAAGCTGCACCATGATGTTCAGCGACGGGCACTGGGTGAGCGCAGGACCCAGAAACGTTGGTCAGGAGGCCACCTGGCGCCTGCGCAGGGCGATGTGGGAGCTGGAGCAGCAGAACGGCAAGCTGCAACTGCAGCTGGAGATCCTGATGGACATGGTGGTGGACGCCTCCATCCGCGTGGCCGTGCTGGAGAGGGAGGCTGAAACGTTGGCCGTGGAGCTGCAGGCGGAGCGACGCAAGCATAGACGTCCAGCAGCGAGGAATGGCGAACGGCCAAGGACCAGAAGGACTTCAGTCCTCATGTGTATCGATGTTTGAACATCACAAACATTTAAAAGTAAACACACATGAAACTGAAGAACTTTATTTAGAATAGTGTTTATTTACAGTTTGTAAAATGACAGATAACGCCATCGGTTTGAACCACAAACCTACTTTTGGTATTTGTAAGAATCATAGCCCCTGGCCACAGTAAAAGAGGTGTTTATTTAACAACAGTAACAGTAAAACATGGTTTATTTTACCATTAAACAAAGCTCCTAGAATCTCTACTATGTCCTGATAAAGAAAGGGAAAGTAAATTAGGAAAATGCATTAAGATTTCCTCTGATGTGTTTGGTAATGAAGTCAAACCAAACTGAATCAGAGCCCAAATCCAAGAATCCTCCGTGCAATTTGGATGGCATTCCACTTTCACTTATCACCTTAATACTGTCAAATAGCCATCTGATAGTAGGGTTACTTGAATCGAAACTGGGACATGTGGAAATGTGTTGGAACTCATAGTCTGCTCTTCAATAGGGCGAGGGAAGGAAAGCCTTAAATGAGTCAGTTCACCTGGAATGTAACCTGCATAGCTTACAAACTGGGACTTTCCCAGTTACGGTAGCAGTTAAAATCTCTCTCTCTCTCTTTCTTTGAACATACTGAAAATGGACTGATATTTGACCCTTTATTGAAACAATGTCACCACGCCACACTTTCTCCCTCCTTTCAGTGAGAGGAACGGAGATCCTCAGACGTCCAGTGCTGAAGGCTGGTGGTCGTGTTCAGCGACGTGTGCTCTGTGCAAGAGTTCACGTACGCGCTCTATGTTAAGATCCGTGCGTGTGTTTTGTCTTCCTCTGGCGTCTCTGCTGCTGTTTGTTTGCTAACCTACAAATAAGACATCGCTTTCCTTAATGAAGGGAAGATTCTAGGGGGGGAAAGGAAACGCTTGAAGGATGTCTGTGTTTCCCCTTGACCACTTCACTGACGCTGTTGCCTGTTTACTATCTAGGCCGTCCCACGTGTTTGCTAGTGTAAAAAAGAGCTCTTGTATCCACTTGGTTCGTGTGCCAAGGTCCTGTATCCTCCTGTATTTAGTTGGGCTTTGACCTGTATGAAACGTGGAATTTTATACATACATGTTATACACAGTGCCGTTATTGTTGTTCCTTGCGATGAGGTGTCTACTTCCGGAGTGGTGCGATGTGTTAATTTAAACACTGCAACTTTGTATGGTTGGCTAATTTGACTGTGTAGGGGTGTGTTTGTGAGAGTTTTGTGTGTTTTGTCTACGGTTTAGGATGCTTTTTCCTCAGGAACTGAAAGTGAACCCAGTATTCATCTTGCCATTCAAAAGCAGAAATCTAAAAGATGAGAAAACTGTGCATTGTAGGTACATTATTGGCCCCAAAAGCTGTAAATGTTTGAGTTGTGGACCCCTACCTTGGTGCTGATGTCTACTGACTTCACTGTACTGGTTTTAATCTACTTCCATTCTCCTTTGTAGACAGGTAAATCCTCCAGTCCAAATATTTGTACGTTGTCACTCAGAAGTTACACTGTCGGCCAGGAAAATAACCGTCAATAACCACTGTGTGGTGAAACGACGTGTGTTTTGCTGACACCCTCAGTCCTCTTCCTTTTCTCTCTCTACACGTTCTCACACTGTTCCTATCACTCTTCTTCCACTCTTTCAGTCCCTCCATCTCATTACTACACTGTCCTTCCACACCAGTGGTGTGATTTGTGTGTGTATAGCCTGTGTGTGTGTGTGTAGCATGATTTTGTCTCTGCAGTGTGCTGGGTGTGTTTGTGCATACATGTGTGTTAAATGTTTCCCTTCACCTCCTCCCCTCAGCAGCAGGAAGCAGAGAGCAGCTTGTTAAAGGCGATGTGTCACCACTCTGCATCGCTGAAAGATTTCATTTCCTCTCATGAGGCTCGATTTTTATTCACTAATTTTTTTTTGTCAATTATAATTTATTTATTATAGTTATATAGGTTTATTGTAGGATTATTGTTAAACAGCAAGAATCTGGTGCATCATTCTGCATTTATGTTACACTTCACCAGGGCCAGTGTTGATGTTTGTTGATCAGTGGTGACTTTTATTCTATATGTAGTCCTCTGTTAGAGCCTCGGGTCTCTATTAGGTTTGCAGTGAATCAGTGAGTCCCACTCTGAACAGTTAGGTTTGTTCAACACTTTGCATGTTTTTGCTGCTCATGCTGATGTCCATAGAAATGAAAGGTTTATGCCTCTCGGAGGGAGACAAGCTGGTCAGATCACCAGGAGCATTATATGAGTAGAAAGATATGGACTCCACTGACTCACTCACTCACTCACTCACTCCCTCACACTTAAAGTTGATTTCAAGGCTGACCTGCACTGGACAGGAACTTGTTTTTTTTGCTCTTAAAATGAAATAGCCTACCATATGGGCTTTTCTCTTCCTGCATCAGGAAACCCGTTGAAGGAAGCACAAGGTGGTGGAGGAGGGGAGGTTGTGTGTGTGTGTGTGTGTGTAGGACAATGCATACGGGGGCCTGTCAGGTCAGCCTAACTCACCAAGTCTGGCATGTCACAGTGCTGTGGGCTGTAAACCTTACACCATCACCACCTCTTGTTAAACTCCTAGAGTGTCAGTATTGGCAGAGATTAGCTCAGTAAGAGCGTCATTAGGGTTATCGGTCATTCCTGGGTGACTCGGGTGGAGCTCTGGTTACTTTTCATCAGTCCTGGTGCGCTAATGTCCACACTACATGAAAAAGCTCATTACAGCTTATGAGCTGAGGCTGCTGAACGCAGTGAAGTTCTGCAGGTCTGCTTAACCTATAAAGGCCTGACTAAACTAAAGACCTCCTGCTAAACCACTGCACGTTCTTATGCCACATGGTGTATAGATCTGCCACCCGGTAGCTCTTACCCTAAGACTCGGGCACCTGCTCTAGCGCATGTTCATTTTGTCAGGCTAAACCTTCTCTTGGTGGGCTTCATTACATCTTATAGGAAGCGCCACAGGGTTCCTGGTGCCAGACGAACCTCCTGCCAAAGGCTTTCAGAGGATTATGGCACCGTGTGTTTGATGTGTTTCATTAGCAGTGCGCATGTGTGTAAGACCTCCAGACTGACTGTAGTGGCAAAGATCACTTAAACAAATGAATTGAAGGAGAAAAGTGGAACAGCATGTCTGTCTGGATCTGTGGTGGGTACCTCTCCTCCCCCGTCCCTCTCTTCCTCCCTCTCTGGTGATCAGTCATCCTGTAAAAGCCCTGATCTTTATCTTGCCATTAACACACAGGTCAGCAGTCCTGCCATATCCTTCCCTTGTGTGTGTGTGTGTGTGTGTGTAACACACACACACAGAGGCTCTTGTTCTGTCCAACACACACACTGACCTTGGCAACCACTCATTTCCTTCTACAAAGCCCACAGGCAGAGCGGAGATACAGTGGGAATATATGCTACAGTTGTCTTGCCTCTGGGCATGTTGAGGGTTACTCTCTAAATGAGGTGAAGATTGTATTAACAGGCTGTGTTTATGTTTTCACCACAGGCTTGGACATACACACACACACTTCTGTGTGGAGATGGGTTTAAGAGCCTATTCTGTTGTTCCATTAGGGGTGTGTGTGTGTGTGTGTGTGTGTGTGTGTACGCCCAAACAGCGAAGGAAAGGTTGCAGCACAGCTGCTCACCGTCATGCTCAGTTTCAGAGCTTAATGCCCTTCATCTCTCAACCCTGTCCTGCTCAAATGCATTAACAACCAGAACAAAGACATGAGCAGAACATGATGGTACCACAGCTTAGGTTTGATCATCAGCAACTGAACTGTAGTCCACCGTACAAGTGACGGGCAGATCTGCACTTGCTCTCTCGCCCCCCCCCCTGGCCACGTCTGATTTATCTACATTCTACATACTCCTCCTCTCTCCCTCATTCCTATTCCTTGTTCCATGTTCTCGCTCTCTGTTTGGAAAAACAGCACTTGTTCATTACAGCATGACACTGCACAAATTCAAGTCATCATTACCGTAACTACAGATCGGGATGAGACCAGCAGAGAGCGAGCGATGGATAGAGTCCACCCAGAGGAAGTGAACCATGTGTGGTTCATATCCTCTCCAGCTGCTCACTTATACTGTTGGTTTTGTCTTAACCATTATGGCCATAACATCATTAGAAAGAGGGACAAGCCTGTCAGGGCTGCGTAGAACCCAGGGTGGCAAACGGCCTGCGTCTGGTTCTGTTCGTTCTTTTCTTTCTTTCTCGTTCTTTCTGAATCCTTACTCCTCCACCCTGCCATTTTACCTCCTCTCTCACTCCTGTCTGCCTCCTTTTAGTTCTTGCTGAAAGATTCTGCTTAGGCGGACGGTTCAAACTCTTTTTTTTTATTTATTTATTTTATATTTTATTATTTTTTATTTTTTTTACACAACACTCACTCGTATCCACTTAACCTAATGCTAAAATTAGTTTCCACTGTCCTGTTTTTTTTCTTTCTTTCTTAACATGTAATCAACAGTGCTGGATTGTCCTGAGTCTCTCCAGTAACCGTCCCACACTGCTGCATAGATGATGGGGCAGGTTTTGTTTATCACTTGTACACAGTTCGGGTGAGTATCCGTCCTGAGATAAGCCCTTGATGTCCGTGAGGAATGCGCCGAGTGTTTTCTCCTGTGGCTTTCTCGCAGTCTCGAGACGAGACGGATCTACAGGCTGCAAGTGAAAGCGCCATTTACGCACCACCACATCCTCCACCTCCAACACCACCACTGGTAAGCGGCCTCCAACCAGTCGGTGCTCAAAAACAGCAGTTTTCTTTTTTTTTCTTCTTCTTCTTTATCACAGTCTATTGTTTAAGCCGCACAATGTTTAGATATTCCGGATCCGTTCAATCGGAAAGGGATCAGATGGAAGTTGTTGTAAAAGGGGGAGGGCGGAGGTGGGAGGGGGGGCGGGGGTTAATGGGGTGAGGGATGCTGGAGCGGAGGAGGGGTGTAGGGGTAACCAGATAAAAAAAAAAAACAACCCACATGTGCCGTGTCTGCACTGCGGTGCAATAGAACTCGCACATGTAGTTTAAAAGGCAACCTCAGAAATGTGGCAAGCAGGCTCTGGAGACCATGGGTTACAAATGAGAGCAACAGAGCGAGATAGGATGGGTCCTGAGGGAATGTGATATCAGACCAGCACAGAGATACAGCTAAGGGAGTGTAGGTCTTGCATCCAGCCACTCTAACTTGCTTTACTGGGCTTAGTGTTGCTTCTACGGGTTCTGCATGGTATATAACACTTCAGCCTGATGTGAAGGAGCCACAAGTCTAGTTGCACTTGAAACTGGTTGCTCGGTTTTTTATGGAGTGGCTGAGTGTGGCAGCACTAATAATGTATCCGTCGCAGGCGCTGAGCATTTTTGGCAGCCTTTCCACCTAGTCCTGTTGCAGGTTGAGAAATCGAAGCAAAATGTGTATCCTACAAAGGTTTTATTTTCTTCTTCTCACCCCTTCACCCCCTAAAACATGGGGTTGGCAAACCTGTGTCAGTTTGAACTGGGACAGTGCTTAGGGACTGTTTGAGCTTGCTTGAGTTCACCTCAGGCCTGCTATCTCCCAAATGTCCTGCTAAACCAGAGGAGTTATGGGTGAACACTGGTCTCTATTACACGTTCGGCCGGTGATGGATTGGAGGGTTGCCAGTAGTTATAAATCCTCTTAAGACTTAAGATCTTTTTTTTTTTTTTTTTTTTTAAATGCTTTTTGTATCAACCAGCAGCAATGTTTTATGAGAAAAGACAGTAGGCTTTCAGACAGTAGGGGAGAGAGAGAGACTGTCAGGCAGGGGGTAGAGAGAGAGAACTGGAACACAAGAATGCAAGTGACTGAACTATAGTTCTTCACAAATGGAGTTAATTAGAGGGAGGCTTTGTTTGAAAAGGAATCCATGTTTGTTTTGGAGATGGGGCCTGATCGCATGAACTGACCTTTGCACTCTGAAACACACACACACACACACACACACAGAGACAACCTCTTTAAGGTAAGAGACCTCCACCCTGTCCACTTTATGATAAGCATAGCGCATGCACACACACACACACACACACACACACACACACACACACACACACACACAAGCAGAAAATATAAGTTAGGCCCTGTAACCTTCCATCCATCTCTGCAAATGCAAACAAACTGCCCGTCAGAATCATAATCTCCTGTCCTCTCTTATTACTCTGGCAAAGTGACTATTTGGCTTGTGGGTTAACAGCATAGTTTATGTTAATGGACCCCTGCAGACAGGGAGGTGGATGACTTTCTCCTCCATCTTTTATAGATCCTCCATAACTGCACCAGCTATTCCCTACTGTTTCTTACAACTAGATGGAAGTGGAAGTACCACAGTTTACAGCTAAAAAAAAAAAAAAGGTGTGATGTAAAACTAACAACAAATATTGCAGGCAGGATGTGGTTTGGAGATCTCCTTTTGGAATGTGATCTGATCCACAGATAGAGCTGTTCCTTTTGTTGTGGTTGTCTAACAGATTTTTTTTTTTTTTGTTTTGCTTGAATCTCACATTTCTGTCTTTTTTGTAGTGTAACAGACACAGTTGACGTACTGTGAGACTGACATGCCACAGGTTGCCAGCGTAGCTCTCTGTGCTGACAGCAGCAGGTCAAGACAACACATCCACACTCACAGTGGGTGAAGGTTTGGATCAGGGTCTAATTTCAGTTGTCGGGAGTCCCTCAGAGCTTACATTTAGGCACTGCTCTGATTATTGGTGACGGCAGCCACACAGCACTGCGCTTAATGGGTTTATTTAGACAGAGGAAAGGAGGTGAAAAATGCAGACGGATGAACAGCTAGAGGCAGTGAGTGGGATCATATTTCTTTAAAAGCACCATGCTGTTTTTTTTAAAACTCCTGTCCAATTTCCTCAGGGCATGCTTTACTTCAAGGGGTGGAGTTTTTGTTCGACCACGCTCTGCCTGTGCTTCATTTGATTGGTTCACAGACCCCCCCCCCCACCCCCCTCCCAAATGTTCATCCCAACCTCAAAGTTCCACACTTCCACACTGAGTAAAGTTTTAGGAAGCCCAAGAGCAGGATCTGTGTGTGAGTGAATAATATTTTTGCATAGAACTGACTTGACTGATAAAGGCTGTTAGATGCTGGCATTTTTAGCTATGCTTATTGGTGGTGCTTTACTTTAGGCATTTCTTCCTGTGTGGCTCATGTTTGCTCTTCTTTCTGTATGTGATAGACTACATTAGAAATTGTATTGTGAATTTGTTGTGTTGGGTTATGTTGCTTTATTCATTTTTTCTGAAGTAGTTTTTCTCTTGTCAGAGAAAAGAAAAAGAAATTATTTTTTCTAGTACAGTTGATGACGAGCTTTGAGTAGATAAGCTTTGAATAGAATTTTTTTGTTACAATTTCTCCACAAAACCTTCTACTGTTGCTTATTTTATATATATGTATAGTCTAGATTGACAGTTTCTCTTTGTGTCCATGTTTTTTTAATAATATAAGTTTTATTGTTTTAGTCATCTTTTTGTCATTTTTTTAAAGCTAATGTGGAAACAGATACAGTTTATACTTTCTCATAGCTGTTGAATAGCTGAATTCTAGATTCATGTTTGGATATTAGAATGTGTATCTGAAGCTTTAACAAAGGGCAGCTAGAAAGAAGCTCACACACAACCATGCTTCGGTTTTGGCTTCTGTTTGTGGTCAATTTAACCGTGTGCCTATTTAGTGAGGCCCAGTATCTAGATCATGCCCCTGCAATTGTCCAGTATCAAGTGTGGGAGGAGCAGCCAGCAGGCACAAGGGTGGGCCGCCTGTTGGATGACCTACGTCAGAGTGGTGAGACTGGGTCATTGGAGGACTTCCGAGTTGTGGAGCATGGACAGGCTCTGCCATTCATAGTAGCCACAAGAGACGGGGAGGTGTCAACATTGAGCCAGCTGAACCGGGAAGATCTGTGTCGTGGTGCTGACCACTGTGAACTGGCATTTAGTGTCCTCTTTAGGAAGGGCGGAGCTGTGCACTTCCTCCGTGTCAGGGTGGAGGTGATGGATCTGAACGACCACAGCCCTGCCTTTTCTAATCCAGTGCAGGAGGTGGAGATCTCGGAAACGGTGGGACTGAGGACACGAATTCCACTTGACCATGCTGAGGATCCAGATGCAGGCCCCAACGGCCTGCAGACCTACTCTCTTTCTCCAAACCAGCACTTTACTCTGGATGTTCGTCCTTCTGGAGGTATCAAACAGCCAGAGTTGGTAGTTATTAAAGAACTGGACAGAGAGACACAATCATTTTTTGAGTTAACACTAGTTGCCTGGGATAAAGGAAACCCTCCCAGGTCTGGGAGCACCAAGGTCAAGGTCATAATTCTGGACTCTAATGACAACAGCCCTGTGTTTGAGGAGAATGCTCCAATAGTAGAGCTTCCTGAGGATACAGAGCGTGGTACAGTAATTGTCAACCTTCATGCTACTGACCCGGATCAGGGTGCTAATGGAGAGATTGAATACTCGCTCAGTAAACACGCTCCATCAGACGTGCAAAAACTTTTTAGTGTTGATCCTCAAACGGGTGCAGTGGCCTTAAAAGGCCCCTTGGATTTTGAGGAGAAGAAATCCTATGAGGTAGATATCCAAGCCAAGGATCGGGGACACAATGCTATACCATCTCACTGCAAACTGCGAATTAGGCTTCAAGATGTTAATGACAATGCCCCTCGGATACACGTTACGTGGACACCTCCAGATTCCTCTGTGGCGACTGTGTCAGAGGGAGCATCAAATGAGACCTTTCTGGCTCTTGTGATGGTGTCTGATGCTGACTCAGGGTCAAATGGGGAAGTGCAGGCCTATATTCAGCATGGATCAGGCCCGTTCCGTCTCAAGCGAATCCATGGAGACAACTACATGATTGTTACTAATGGCAGCCTAGATCGGGAGCAACAGATGGAGTACAATATCACCCTTCTAGCGCGAGACAGTGGAGTTCCTTCTCTGTCTTGTGTAAGGCACCTGACTGTTCACATATTGGATGAGAATGACAATGCACCAGTGTTTTCAAAGACTCACTACAAGGGTGTCTTCAAAGAGAATAATGCACCTGGATCTCATGTCTTGACTTTAGAGGCTCATGATGTTGACCTAGACCTCAGTGGAAGGGTGTCGTACTCAATTAGAGAATCCAATGAACTGGGAACTCCAACTGCGTCATTCTCTGTCCACTCAACTAGTGGGGCTGTTATTGCCCAACAGTCATTAGACTACGAACAATCACCCACATACTCCTTTATAGTGGAAGCAAAAGATCACGGCTATCCTCCACTGACCAGCAGCGCCACTGTGATTATTGAGGTACAGGATGTTAATGACAACTATCCCATCATCAATGAACCACTTCCCAAAAAGGGTATTGCAGTAGTTAGTGTACCGGTTAATGCAGAAAAGGGTGAGATTGTGGCTGAAATTAGTGACAAATTTCATGGAAGCCAGCATCCAAAGAGCAATCATTCTTCTCACCACAGGCCTGAGGGTTTCCTGGCTGCAACAATTCTGGCCAGTGATCCTGACTCTGGTCTGAATGGAAGGCTCCGTTTCAGAATTGTAGATGGAAATCCCTCCAGTCTATTTTGGTTGGATGAAACAACAGGTCAGCTATATGTAAACACCACTAATGCCACAGCACTGATAGGTAAAGCCTGTAAACTGGCCATTGCAGTATCAGACTTGGGAACACCCATGCTTGTCACAAGGACAACCCTGGAAGTCACGTTCATAAATCTTCGTGATCACCTTAAAAACTCTTCTCCTGGACATCATGCTCAGTCCAGCTTCACAATGCTTTTAGCTGTCTGCCTTGGAGGAACTTGCTTGCTTTTGCTCTTAACTGTGGCGTTGGTTACCACCTTCTGTCGCCCAGAAAAACGGGATAACCACGCTTACAACTGCAGACAAGCTGAATCTACCTACACCAGTCACCCTCGCAGACCACAGAAACACATTTGCAAAACTGACATACAGCTGGTACCTGTCCTAAGGGGTCGGAGAGATGACCCTTCTGAAGACGAGATCCAGCCTCTCTCATCTGTGCAACCTCTGCCAGAAGACCCTCACTCACAGGCTCAGTTTGGTATTTCACCCATGCTTACACACATGGCACAAAACCAGGCTTACCAAGAGAATGATGGAACACCTTTACTCACACAGAGCAAGACACTAAGGAAACCTGGGAGTATAGAGTTGGACTGCTCCCATACTCCGGCAACACCTTATCGAACCCTCCGCAAGGCACGAAATCCTTCCTGCTCCTCATCCTCACACTCACAGACCAGCACACTGAGACGTCACAAGCCCGAAGAGGTCATCACCCCCACTGACCCCTTACAGGCTGGTGCCCCGGAGCCTTATTCACAGACCACCCTGCGGAGGCAAAAGAATTCAGAAAGAAATGGAAAGCTAGAAGAACAAGACCACAGACAGATCCTGAGAAACCTAATGCGGTTGTCCATGGTTGCCCTTGGAGATAACTCAATTGAGCTCTCTTCTGCTTCACCTGATGTACAGGTAAGATATATGATATGTTATTCATTTTTAGATAAAATATCTTTGAAAGATTTTGCTTCTGTTTAATTACCTTCACGACCATTATACATTCAATATAGTCAATATAAATTCAAAAGCATAAGAGTCTGGCTTCCTATGTTTCCCACTACTGCTAGCAGCTTGAGGGGACAGCTGACAGATGATGTTGAAATTAAAGCATTGCGTTTACTCAGGCATGTCTCAGTCATAGACTGTAACCCAAACCTCTAATATGCCTCAAGGGAAGATTCAAACAATCATCCATGATATCACATGACACACACTTATAGAATGAAAGGGGGAAAAAAACAGATTAAGTCAAGGTCTACTTGCTAAGGAAAAATGTACTTTATTTAAGCCCAGATATGTCTACATCCTAAGACTTTGATATACAATACATGGGCTGCAGGCAGTTGGCAAAAAACTGCTATTACTGAACTTACCCTCTGCAAAAACGAAAAAGAAAATCGACTGCTTTGCAATTTTTATTTCAAAAGACCAAAAGTGCTGTGCTGGATAAACAGAGCCTGCATCTACACTCAAGTACTTCATGTATAGTAGAACAAAAGTGTCTGGCGTGGGTTCGAACCCTCACGTGAACAGTGAAGGCCAGACAGGAAGAGTGTGGATTCTGCCCCCCCATTTATCCATCTTCACCTCTTTCCCTCCGCCCTCCCTCCCACACCTACTTGGCCCAGTTGGCAGTTTGACTTAAGGAGATATCTGGAGAAGTTACAGAGGAAAGGGAGCTGAAATGTCACAGAGTCTCAATCCCCCTTGGCTGGAACTGGGGTTTTAAGGTGCATCCTGGAAGGAAGCAGGTTGTAGAAGAATAGGCCCTGCATAGCAATGGCTTCCTGTCCACCCCTCCATTTGCCCAACTTCAACTCAGAAACCCACCCATCCAATGTATACTTCTCATCTCACAATGGTGCAGTGCTTCCTCCACCCTCCTCCATCTTGTACTGTATCCGCTCTCATAACAAAGAGATGTAAATTCTAATCAAATTTTACTAGGGTTAAATGAAAGGGCTATTATGTGATTAGATTTAAGTACCAGGTGATATGGTGCCAAAAATTTGGGCCCTTTATACACTGTCAATAAGTTATATGACCTGTTAATGAGATGGAAATTTACAGAATATTTTTATACGTTTATTTTTTGTTGACCGTTTTTACCATGTTCCATTCAGTGTTTAAAACGCCTGTTATACAATTATGACCCTAATGCCATTCTTCGTATTCAACAGCAAGTATCCCAGCTGTTGTCTCTCTTGCACCAAGGACAGCTTCAGCCTCGACCAAATTTCCGTGGAAACAAATATTTCCACCGAGCTGGCCGGTAAGTGCTTTCACACATTCTATTGATTACAAATATTTAAAAAAAAAAAAGTTTTGTAATGAAAGGCCATACAAAATGTAACTAGCCCCACAAGAGACCAAAAGAGAGAGAGTAGTTACAGTGAAGGAGTTTTCAGCCATGGATTACAAAGTTTGTGAAATGGGTAGGAGAAGGCTGGGAATGCCAGTCGGAGAGTTCCGGAAAACTCATAGCTCTCGCTGGTCACCTTGGTATCAGTAAATTATCAACAAGGCATGCTGGAGCATGGCCTAGTGTCGGCCTTACTCACCTGACTAACACAGACGTGGCAGTGAAAGATATAATCATTTCACCATTCATTCTTCAGCCATTTTGTGGCTTTTATTAAACTCCATTCCCGTGGATTCTTATAAATGTTATCTATGATGATCTCAAATAGAAGTTGCTCAAAGACTATTCTTGATTCATTGCAAGGCAAGACTTGACTAGCCCAAGACTACACCACCATCATAACAAAGGGCCCATATAGCTACTTTCAACATTTTATGAGAACAAGAAACACTGTTTAGTGTCTATAAATTATAGTCTTTTAACTGCTGAGTGAGATATGAACATGTAGATGAGTAAGATTAGGGCTACATCCGAGATCTAATATTGAGGACTTGTATAATCTTGATCATCATCTTCAAAATGGTTATAGTCAATGAAGTATAGGATTACAGCTAATCCTATCATGGTGTATCTGTTTTATCCCTTTTGATAATGATGTGTGCATGTTGATCTCTGTTGATCGTATTGTTCAACCTGTAAGGCGCATGAAGCTGTGCTCTTACTGCCACAGAAGCTCCTCTCAACATCTGCACAAGTGCCCTCAGAGAGCCAGCAAATGCTGACTCTCTGTCCCAGCACCGTGCTTTCTGCACTGTCCTCTCACTTTTGAAACGCTTTGCAAATCTCATTTACAACCCCAAAACGTTGTTTGCTGAGGTGTTTCTGATACATTCTCGGTTTCACCTTGTTGTTTTGCTCTCCTTTCTTTGCTCTCCCTGGAGGTCTGGAGCACAGGACACTGACTGGCTGAGTACCAAGGACAGCGGCCATGGGGAGAGTGAGCCTGGAGACGTGGACTGGGAGGCTGGCAGGGAGTCTCCCATCGACCCGCTGCTGGAGGAAGGCCTCAACAGCCTTCTCAACAGCCCTGGTGAGAGACCTTCACTGATCCGAGCAGTGTTTGAGCTGGTTGAATTTGTCAGAGCATGGTTATACGCTGCAGGGAATGAACCCAATAAGAGGGTTGAAAGATGGATCTCCTGCAAAGTATAGGGTGTTTTTTTAATTCCTACCAGGTGGCATTCATTTAGTAAGGTTTGGAATTACAAGACTTTGGAACTGGAAGGGTCTAATTGGCATAATAATGAAAATGGGATTAGCAGTATAGCATTTTAGCCTTTTATAGGAGTGTAATGTTGCACCGGAAATGCTTCGCTTTGATTCTCTTGGGAGGGTGGTGGGAGCGGGGATGGGTGGGGTGGGTGTGGCGGAAGGTCTCCTGCTCCTGCAGAGCTTTATTCCCTGTTCCAGAATCCCTGCTCAGTCTCATGAACTAAAATACCAGGCCCATCCCAAGTTGTGTAGGAGCAGCGGGAACAGCAGCCACTGCTATAGCAGGTCTGGAGATCTGAGCTTAGTAAACTCTGACAGACGCTTCAAACAGCACCCTATCATTCAAAGATGTCATTTCTAAGAAAGTCCCCTCCCAAGGGCACAACAGGCAACTCTGAAAACTGAGACCAGCCAACGTTCGGCTTGCACACTGGTTGTTTCGTTTACACACCGAGTTATCAGGCTAAGTTTCGTGAAACAGGCCACTTTAGCCTTTACAGTTCCATTACCATGGAAAGGAATGTTATCAGGGATTGCTATGTGAAGTTCAGAGTGAACTGATAGATATTTTGATGACAGTTGAGGTTAGCAAACAACCTAAGCAGGAAATACTGTTTGAGACTAACTTCATCAGAGGTTTTAAAAACACTGTGGCTTTTTCCTGTTTTTTTGGTTTGGCCATTGTTTTGTGTCTATGCGGAAATGACAAATATTCATGCTCAAGCCTCACAGTATCACTTATTCTTAATATTTTGCGCATGTGTGTGTTATGGAAGTCACTTTTCAATTACAAATGTTTTGGACACATTTCACTATAATTTCTCCTTGCTTTCTCATATCTTTATAATAACCTTTTGTCCCAAACCTATTAAACCTATTATTCTCCACATTCTTCACTCGGGTCCTAAATGTCTTAAAAGAATAGGAAGTAGGTGGGCTATTTGTTTTCTATACTGGCTTATGTACTGTATAGAGCATTGCTAAACCACCTAGTGAGGTTCCTTCCGTGCATTATGCTGGATTTCACTGCATTCTGAGATCATGCCGCTGTCTTTGTTAGCAAATATCAAAGGCTTTCGGCTCTATCTGTCTCCCTTCCCTGCTCAGAGGACTCTGAGCACCTTCGTCTTGGAGCAGGAGATATTCCTTTATGCTGTGTGTGAGTGGAACTCGTTTTTTAAGAGCTCTGAGGGGGTTATAGGCACTGTGATCTCAGAGGTGCGTGTGTGTGCTGGGTTGAGTCAGTCTCTCGCTCAAGGGTGTCATCCGTAGTCAGGGCTGCTCACGCTAAGGAGCTGGGCTGGTGGCGGGGGGGGATGGGTGAGGCTTCCAGAGGAGAGAGGGCTTTACTGCACAGGTGTGTTTCTGAGGCCGGCAGCTACAAGGTCCTTTTGTCTCCCTCCACCTAGTTCTGAGACCCTTACTAAGTACTAACTCACATGTGCTGAGGTGGTAATATCATCCTCTAGTAATGGGATTCCCCTTGATTCTTACGCACGCGCGCACACACTCTTTTACACTACTTTAACCTAAGGCTACTCTATTATAACAACTCTTGTTATACAGCCATTGTTACATGCAACAGAGTGGTGAGAAAAATGGGTCTGTGAGTGAGTGAGTGAGTGAGTGAGTGAGTGAGTGAGTGAGTGAGTGAGTGAGTGAGTGAGTGAGTGAGTGAGTGAG
>JAOYMR010000009.1:9424652-9435223 GCA_025802075.1 Tenebrosternarchus preto | reverse complement strand
GAGTGAGTGAGTGAGTGAGTGAGTGAGTGAGTGTGTGTGTGTGTGTGTGTGTGTGTGTGTGTGTGTGTGTGTGTGTGCGCGCGTGCGCGCTAGCTAAGGAAAGAGGGAGAGATCGATCGATTATATCTCTAGTTGAACATAGTGAGTCCCTGGTGTGTGTGTTGTGTGCTCTCCTCCCTGCTACACACACACAGGAATAGCTAACCTGCAAGTTCAATACACACACACACACAAATAGCTAACCTGCAAGTTCAACACACACACGCACACACACAAATAGCTAACCTGGAAGATCAGTTCACACACACACACACATACACACAGGCATAGCTAACCTGGAAAATCAATTCACACACACAGAGGTATAGCTAACCTGGAAGATCAATTCTCTCTCACACACGCACGCACACAGAGGCATAGCTAACCTGGAAGATCAATTCACACACACACACACACACACAGACATAGCATAGAAATATCTAACCTGCAAGTTCAATACACACACAATACACACACACAGGCATAGCTAACCTGCAAGATCAATTCACGCACATGCGCGCGCGCACACACACACAGGCATAGCTAACCTGGAAGTAACACGTCTGCATATGCTTCATTCGTATGACATTTATATTTCACATTTCAGTTAAAAAATGTGAATGATCGTTTCCAACAGTTAATATAATCTTGTAAACTTAATAGTATAAATATTATAATATTTTTCTTTTTTGGTTAATGTACTTTTTTGCTGTTTTTATGAACAATTAAGTGTAAATGTAAAATCTAAAAATATTTTCTGAAATGCATATGTATGTAGTTTGCAGTTTGGTTGTGGTCAGGCTTTGTAGGAGATCTGAGAACAGTTTCTGGTTTTAATCAGAATCTTTTTTTTTCTCTCATGTATTAATGAGACCCCCCATTTCTCATGTAAATATGTTTTAAGAAGTAGCTACAGAAAGAGACTGTTAAGAGATGCTTTGTATATATTTTTCCAAATAGATAAGAAAGAGAGATGAACGGCAGATAGTTTGTATTTGTATGTTTGTGTTAGCATACGGGAGAAAGAACAAAGAATGAGAACGAGATATAGACAAACCGAGAGGGAGAGAACTGCATCTGCTCCACTGATGTGAGTGAACTCAAGTGTTTAGAGATTGCGAGTGTGTTCACTGATGTGGCCTATGTGGGTTTGTTTGATCATAGCCTGCCATGTCTGAACACACACACGTGCACTCCAGCGGCTCTGGTGCAAAGCCGAGCGAGTCTCCTTTGTTTTCCGAGCCGCTTTAATCTGGTCGGCGACTCCTCTGACATTGCTCTCACTTTTGAGGTGAGGGGGGGGCGGGGGGGAATTAAAAGACGCAAACATGAAAGTTGTGCTATGTGCGAGTCGTGGCAGCTGCCTGCTTCGGCGGTCGTTTGATGATTCACGTGTGGTTGAGAGCTGCAGGAATCCTGCCAGCGTCCCCAGTAACCGCTAGCTGCTAGCAACAGCTTCCTCGCATTCAAAAACAAACAGCCCAGAAGCTAAGCAGAAGCGCAAACAGCTCTGCAGGCTGCGCTACCTTTAAATCTCCTGTTTAGCATGTCATGGGAGGCCCGTGTGGGCTGATGGAGGTTTATTTTTCAATCCAGTCTGGAATTATAGGAAGAGACAACACGTACAAAGGGAGTGGATACCGTTTGGCTCTTAAATGATGTTAGAATAATCAGATTTCTCCCACTGGGTAGTGTGTGGGTGAACAGCTCTTTTGTGTGTGTGTGTGTGAGAGAGAGAGAGAGGGAGAAAAACACATGCAATACAAGGCTGCAGGTTTCCGTAGGCCATGGTCTTTAGTAGTTCTCCAGCTGCGCGCGCGCGCACACACACCATTCCTCTTCTACTGGTTAAGGTCAAAGCACAGCTGCATTTAAGGTCATTCACTCATCAGTTAATTTCCTCCCTTGTTTCTTGTTCATTTGTAGACCTCTGCAGTCAGAACCATGCTCTAGCAGACTGAATTCTGGGAGTGCTTTCCTGTGTCTTCTCATAGATGGGGACAAAAGCCACACATTCTGAAACACAAGCAGGAATGTGTGGTATCAACATGCATTTTTGTATACAGCCCAAATGCTTGGCTTCATGATTGCTAAAGCATTTATAATAAATTACACAGAACTACTGGATGAATTGTGCACATACTGGGTTTTTTTTGTTTTGTTTTGTTTGCTTGTTTTTTGTGAACCCCCAAGTGCAGTAAACGGATAACATCCAAACGAATCAGCGGCCCGAAGGAAATGCCTTCAAACTAAATAAAGATAAATCTGCTTCTCCTGTGGCTATTTCCTCTTATCCTGTTATTCCTCCACATTTGCCTGTTTGTTTCGAGGGGAAGAGGATGAGTATTTCAATCCTTGTCATTTTCAGTTTTAAATAGTTTTCAGATACATATGCATGTTGAGGATGAAAGCGTGTGCGTACCTCTTTTGACGCCCTTGCACCTAAGAAAGTAATTATACTATTCTGACAGTGTATAGTGATCCCATGACCTCAGAAATGCGTGGTAAGCCAAAGTGAAAACAAATTGAGCATTTTAGCATTCGTTGGTAAAAAAAAAAAAAAAAAAAAGGCCTAAACCGCATTTTTCTCTCTTTTCCAGATGACGTGTTTACAGACATCCCTGACCCTGCGTGGATGGCACGCCTCTCACTCCCTCTCACCAGTGACTACCATGAAAACCTTTTTGTCCCTGAGGGGCCACCTTCCCCGGAAGGCCAGGGCTCCAGCTTAGGCAGCCCTGATGACTCCACCTTCTCCACCTTTGGTAAGGCACCAGAAAAGAGTGGCCCACTGGGAAATGGAGCCCTGCTATCTGAAGTGAGCACTCTGTTCGAGATGCTGCTGACACGGAAGGCCGACGCCCAGCCCCGCCCCCCAGCCGACGTCCTATACAGACTCTCCGCGGCCTATCGCCGATCCCTCGGCCTGGACACGCCCCCGGTTGGGAGCTCCTCTTCCGTGCGTCATCAAGGCCCAAATGAAAAACAGCACACGTTTCCCACAATGCACTGTGCCAATCTAAACCATTACTGAAACCTTAGTGACCTATACACAGTCTAACATAGTGCTTCCCCTTCTGTTGTGTTCTTGACACCGATCAGCTTCGCAAACTCACGTTTTGCTCTGCCAGTACTGTCTAGCACCAGCCAAGGTCAATAAAGACAACAACTCGATCGCCTCCGTCACGTTTTTGGCCATAAACGTTACGTAGAGAGAGACTGAGCTCAGGAGACTGAGATTCCTCTGCTCCAGAATGTGTCCCAACTCTATAATCATTAAGCGAGAAAGCAGCTCTAACCTCTGCAATACTGCTTTTTCTCACCGCATACTTTGCGGGCTCCACACACTCCTGCATGGACCTGACGAAGGAAATGGGCCTTTGTGCCCTCTGAAGACTAAACACAAACAGAATGAGGCCTGTCTCTAAGAAGGACTGTGTGAATGTTTGCTGCCACAATGGACTATAAGCAGCACTACTTCCCGTCTAATGGCCAGACTCTGTGACCTCCACCATTAATTATTATTCCTTAACTGTCTTTTGTAAATATTCCAATAAACAAAAACACAATATATGGAGATTCAGGAAGATTCTAAATAGTGTGTTTTCCCCAGACTTAATTCCAGCATGTTTTGCTAGGGCTGGCATAAATCTGAGACTGAATATTTTGAAGACAAAAGCATGAAGACGAGTTGCTGCAGCTATTATTTAATAACTGGCAATAATTTTCTATTGTTTGTAGAAAAGAGAGAGACAGACAGAGAAGAAAATATCAGAAGCACATTAACTTTCCATATGACGTGAACTAATTAGGAAAGGTGCTATAAGTTATTGATTCTTAAACTCCAGATGTAGATCTTTTTCAGTATACATTATTAGGAAATATTTGGTGCTTTTTTTACCTGTGAAAAACAATAGCACTTTGTATATAACATTTGTATACCATATGAATGAAATAAAGCTTTCTTAAAAGTCTATTTATCAAAGGCCAACAAGGTAAATGTGATTCGAGATGTGTGGGAATTTTGAATATCAAATAGCTAAATTGGTTAGCATAAATACAAATGTACACACACACACCTTGGAGAGATGAGGCAATGCAAGTTTATTTGTGCAGCCCTTTTCATATAGTGCCTGTTCTCGTATAATTTAAATGTGAAATATAGACAACACTGCACCCTAGTGGTGGTCACAAGGTAGCAACTCCAGCAAACAGTCATGCAGAACCAGTCAGGAAGCAAGTCCTTGACAACAATAAGCTGAGACTTAATGTGACTACACGTATCGAGTAAAATACAAAATTAATTTAATGACTGAAAAACCTAGTGTATTTAGAACCTAAACCCACCATCCTCACTCTGCTTTCTGTGAATGGGGGTCTATATGGCAATGGATCGCCACCATGTCTTGAAGCTGCCTGCCAACTTTGTAGTTCTGGGGTCTGGCAGTCACGTAGCTCAACAGAGCCCGAGCTCCAGGTTCCTGAGTCCCGTTGAGCAGGAGAACGGAGCGTGTCGACAGCAGACTCCTCCTCCGTAGAGCTAGCAGGTCCGGGAGATAGCGCTCAGGGTCGTGATCCATCACGACCAGGTCCAGACTGCCCCCGCCCAGGTGATTCGTTAGCCTGGGAATAGCTTCGTCCGAGGAACAGGCCAGTACCCTGAACTAAGGCAGGTGGTCTTCTGTTAATACCAACCTACTTTATCCAAACAGGACATTTCTAGCGATGCGTAGTGAGATATGAATAACACTGCATTTGCTGCTATTATATAGATAACAATGTCCGGTGACCGCCATAGAAATTAAATTAATCATTTTAAGAAACGTCTTTGAATTTAATCTAGCTAGCTGTCACCATTTGACAGGATCTCATTTACATTATACTGATAGGTGGCTGTATTCTTTAACAACAACGTTAGCATATTCGGATAAACCAGGTCTTTAAAGGACATTCACCTGGGTGTTTTTAAAACCTGCGACTAGTATAATCTCCTCCCCTTTCTCTGCGACGAGAGGATCCGCTTCCACGGTCAGTAGGTGGCCAGAGGGAGGAAGCAGGCTGAGTATTCGCACGGAGGCGTAGCCACAGTGCATGCCCAGCTCCAGAGCTCTGACAGGAGCCGCACGCCTCACCACCTCGTCCAAGAACTCGCCTGGTAGCAAGAGCGCATGTGATTGGAAAGCACAGGGTCATTAAGGAGTGACCTGATTGGTTGAAGATTACGTTACTATTAAAGTAAGATATAAATCGTTTGCAGACTAAAATTGGTCATTACAGTATTATTCTTTCATATGAGATTAGGGAGGGTGTTTTGGACATTTACACACACGAACAATGACACAGACGAAGCAGTGATACGTAACCTTTCTCGAGCCCGATGCTGAGTGAGGCATGCGTGGTGGCGTACAGGTCAAATGCGGCCAGTACGCTGGCAGCCTGGCCGTGGGTGCACTCAGAGAAGACGTAAGCGTGCGTGCGGATGACACACACCTTCCCGCGAAAAAACCGCAGCAGCCTCACACGCGCGTGTCGATACAGAATTCGCAGCGGTGAGCGGCAAAGTGCGGTAACCATGACGACCACGGGAAGCAGCGGCAGGGAGACCAGTAGCAGGGACGCCATTTCTTTGGACCCGACAGGAACGCGAAACATAGCGGACAGACAGATCAGCCTTCGCCAGTGATTTTATAACAAGAAATCTTATGTGGGACTTTTGTGAAGTCCCACATACAACGTGTAGGCCTAAGAGACAAATTAGCACATCTTTTCCAGAATACGGACAACAGGAAACCAAAATGCACCACACAGGCTACAAATCCAATCCAATTCGGCTATTGTCATTTTACAAAACATTTTAATACAGATCTGATTGCAGTCCAAAGTGAAATATTAAACGTAAGAAGCCGTGAGTTACTATTAGTTACATTTTTATTGCATGGCGCCATCTGCTGGTAATAATAAACAATCGTCAATTAATTTAATAAACGTCATGGTTCAATATCCCTAGGCCCATGTTTGTACCGTTGTACTTACCCACTGTGGGCTAAAGTTGGTTACAGGGATCACAAAATTAATCAATTCTTGTTTCGTCTGCTCTTATATTATTAATAATATTTTGTTGAAGTCCTTTTCCTCTGATAAATTTGTACAAAAACAACGAGAACTTAAATCAGAACTTACCAGGCAAAACAGTGGACACAAGGAGATTGATTCAGTCAGAGCAACAAAGTGAAAAGGTGTGTGTGCGTATGTGTACTAGCAGGTTACCTAGACATGGGAGATACAAAAGGGGAACTGCCAGACACATCTGTTATATGTCCGCTTCACCTGTTTTTAAAGTCACAATGCTCACTTTATTTCCTAGACTAAAACGTGTAAAGTTATAAATACCCACCTTGGCTCAGACATTAGAAAGTGAAACTGTAACCATATAACGCGCATTCTCATGCCAACCGTAAAGGTGGAGTTTAGTAGAGCATGATCACGTATTCTCGGCGAGAGAGTTGGTGACACTAGAGGGCAGTAAAATATACTTATTTTCTCAGAAAGGCTTTGAGGTTTACCCTATAATCTTTTTTTATTCTAAAGACATGTTGATTTTAAGAAACCTATGTTCTAAACGAATATACTTAAGTATTATATTATTTTTATTACATACGCGCAAATAAGACCAAGAATTATTATCGTAGTCGTCAAATAGGCCTTTTATCTTATACTATACCAGCGTCCTACAGTCATATTTACTGTGAAGTAGGCCTACAACTTAAAATGTAGTTGCCTCTCGTTCGTCCTGAATCGCTGAACTCAAGATGTCTGGAATCAATACGAGCTCAGAGTTCAACAGTAGTGATTTGTACTTGTGGAGTAAACGTAGCCTCCTCGTGTTTGTTGATTTTCATGAATGCTCTTTGTTTTGCCTTTGGAACCACGCGTCAGTGTATTTTTTATATAAGGGCTTATATTATTTTATTGTAATCTTAGGGTCGTGCTCATACTTTGAGCCGCTTTATGGAGTGGGTGTGTGGCGCTCGGCAGTGGTGGGATGGCAAGCAGGCACCTGATTGGCTGCCTGTCGCGCTCCTCTCTCTCGGTTATTTTTAGCCATTGGTTCGATTCATAATGCAGCGCGAGCAGGTCGGCGAAGCTCGCGGTCCCTGCGATTGAGAAAGTGGGGGGGGCGTCTCAGCTCATCTGCGAGTGCAGTGCAGGTCTGCGGCACGAAATCGGCGAAAGAGTCGGCGCGTCAAACTCTAACTTTAACTGACGTCTCAACGCAAGTTGTGTAACTTTGCGTCGGTGATTGGAACTTCATCCATCGCTGAGTTAAGGTCTTTTGAGGTACCCGCTCCCACAGGCGTTCTAAATGGCCAGTCCAGCTTCAGACGCAGGACGGCACTTACATCTGCAACATCACTACACCGAATCAACCTCGGAACCGGCGGTTCGCGAGGCTCAGAAATGGATAGAGGTGAATGCCGTTTACCTTTCTACGATGTCATGACAATAGGCAACGTTATTTCAGGTTTTCCATCGTTACACATGGCATGCTTTTACAGATGGCAGCAGTTGCTTTGCGGAGTTTGTTTATAGCCTGCATAGACAAACTTCGTCGCAGGAAAAATGTTGAGTGTATTGTCTAATCTTAGGGTAGAGAATAGGGAACCGTAGGACGATGTTGTTGCGTTCACCTGTTGAGACAGCCCGGGGGCAACCCCCCCCCCACCTCCGTATCTGAAGCGAGGTTACATTCTTCCTACAGGGCGTTAAAACTGTTCTTTGAACAATCATGGACTTGCCTGGGACAATCGATGCGGACAAAATGTTTTTTTTTTTGTCGAGTGGATGTGGTGGCTTGTATCCGTGGTTTTCTGGTAAACATACACTATTCACTCAGCGGTATTAGATCGATAACCTTTTTTTTAATGGGATACCAATCCATATAGAGATTAGCTAGAGTTGCACACTGACAAAAACGCAATCATGCATTAAGTAGTTGAGAGGCCTTTCGTACCGTCTGTGATCACCTTATTAGATCGACTTTTGTTCACAATGGCTAGAGGGAGTGGAAGTCCTGCTATCCCAGAGACTCTCATCTCTCTGCTCCAAGTACAGCTGTCTGCTGCTTACTCTAGTCATCTGCAGTGGAATGAACCAGATAACCTCATCGAGAGATCTCCCTTTTCTTGGTTCCTCCCTTTCTTGCAATAAATGAATCCACTAGGGATTTGTGTATGTGTGCTAGACTTCTGTGTCTTGGATGTGTTGGTGTTTGAGTCGTCATTGGTCATTGATTGATGTGTGTGTTTTGCTGTTCTTACCCATGAGCCTGGCACCTGGTAGACCTGATGAATTCAGAAGCCCCAAATAACCATTTATTGAAAGATCACCCCTCTTAGCTGGAGGCGGCCTCTAAAGCTTTTGTTAGGGAGGCTCAGTGTAGCAAAGCCAGTGGTTTATGTCCTCATTGTGTCTGGTAGTTCTGAACTTGGCGCAGGGCAGGAGCTGTTTTTACGGTGGTGGGAGGAGCCGTGCCTCTTCCAGGGTATAATTTCTGTTTGACTGCTGTGTTGTCTCTCATGCAAACGTGCATAAACAGACACATTATCCCATGATCCCAAGGTACTTGTGCAAAGGTTTGGCTTTCATAAGTGTAATTATAGTGTTCCTCAGTGTAACATTAAACACTCTCTCTCGCGCCTTTTTAACGGCTTCCAGAAACATCCTTCACAGGATTTTACTTTTTGTGTCAGATGGCGTCACATGCCCCGTGACAAAACTATTTCACAATTCCCAAACCATTCCTGGGGCAAAAAGATGGTTCCAAGAGCCACAAGTTATCTTTTGAACACGGGAAACTACAGGGTGTCATTTAAACTCACATTGAACACCTTCATCTCCTCACAGCGTTGTATTAATGATGCATGTTTTGTTGGAAGGTGAAGGCGAAGCTTCTGGATTTAAGGCTTTAGTCTCTTAGAAACCTTCAGATCAGGCTACTCCACACATCCTGATTAACAAAACAAACTTTTTTAAAACAAAAAATGGCTCTAAATGAATCATTTATTATTCAAAATGAAATATATAGAGCGCATTCAGCCAGTTTTGTTTCTGCAAAAGCTGAGTTGAATTTTGTGGACAGGAGCTGGATTTGATTGGCGGTGAGGCGTCCACACATGGGAAATATGGGACAGTTTGATAAAGAACATCCATACACAACAGTAGCAGCTAATCGAGGGGTCATGTTAGGTCATGTTAGGTCAGGGGTTTTCAATCCGCTCCATGGGGACCCGAGCCAGTCCAGGCTTTTGCTTTGATCCAGTTCTCCATAAACCTGAACCAGGTTTGCATTGAAACCCTCTTTTATAGGTCACTTGGTGAGTATTCTCCTCTTAGCATGCTGAGCTGTCGTATGGCGCGGTGTGATCACCAGCTTAAGGTTTGAAGGTGGCACATACAAGCCCTCGCCCTTCCAGACGCACAGCTATTGCGCAATAGCCCAGTGGTGCGAAAAGAACATGCTACAACCGAACCTGGAGGAAACCCGAAACAAATCGTGACAACAGTCTCAAGAGAAAAAGGATCATTTTAGCCCAAAATCAAAGCGAACTAATCCAAACTTGTGTTAGGCACCAACCAATATGCAGTCCAGAGTGCTGTGTTATTGGGAGGCAGGCCAAAAAAAACACAAACAACCACAAAACAGTTGGTGTGTAAACTAGTCACCGAAAGCCAGCATTACCGGTGCGTGGAATGATGAGCGCGTACCGTGATGCTTTGTGATTGGCTGACGAGCCATAGCTTCCCGACCCTAGCCCGAGTGTGAAGCCTGGTGCGTGACTGAGGGCTTGTGGGAATGAGGCTCTGTTTTGACTTGCATTATTATTGTTACCTGTGCGGTGTCTCTTGCTGTCTTGTTAATCCAGTCTTGGTGTGTTCGTGCAAGTCCAGCTGTACGTCAAAAGTTCATAAATTCTGTATATTTAGCCTTTTTTTTTACATACCTAGTTGTATTACTCAATATGATTAAATCAGTATTAATACTTTAGGGTTAGTTGACATTAGGTTAGAAGGCCAGGCAGACAGAGACAGACACACACATACATACATACACACACAAAAAGTAGTAACACATGCTGAAATGCAGCATGTTTCTTGAGCTGACTCTGAGAGCTAAAGCTGGAGTATGGTTTTCCTGCTTCCTGGCCCGAGCCAGTCAACCATTAAGCGCAGCCGTTAGAACCGGGCGGCACGGGCAAATCACAAAATCTGCTTCTCTGCAGCCCAATGGGAGCGCCAAGAAGCCGCTGTGGGGGCGGGTCTTTTAAGATTCGCAGCGGGCTGGGCGGAGTTAGCGGACCACTTCTTCAAGCAGCACGGGATTAAGCTGGCCTGCTTCGGAGACTCAAATCCCAGGGCCTTTTTGGGGTTCACTCCAGCTTGTTTGCCGGTGTTTCCGCGTGCTGAGCTTGGGGAGGGGTGGTAATTGGCCTTGTGAGTGATCCTGTGAGCTGGCTTGCCCACGTATGCTTGGA
>JAOYMR010000009.1:9401379-9412036 GCA_025802075.1 Tenebrosternarchus preto | reverse complement strand
ATGATCAAGGATCACTTCGGTATTCAGTTCATGATCAAGGATCACTTCGGTATTCAGTTCATGATCAAGGATCACTTCGGTATTCAGTTCATGATCAAGGATCACTTTTATGTCATGTGGAAACGATGATTTGTTTAGGCTTATGATGTTTGACACTTGGCTAAGATGTCATTTTCAGTAAGAGGGAGGAGATTGCTGGGAACCTAAAGAAAAAAATCTGAGAGAGGAGCTGTAGAGCTGTGGAAAGGGAGAAGGATGAGGAGAAAGTAGGAGGGATGGAAAGGGGAGATGGAGAGAGAAGGCTAGAGCGATTGCTAAGTGGTTTGATGAACTTTCCGGATGGTCGTAACAGGAATGACTTCTGCCCAGATATGAGAGTCATAAGACGTACTTGCAAAATGAAACCACATGAAGTAAGTATCCTGACCTCAAGAAGGCTGGGGATTTGTTATAGGGGTGTTTTGGAGGTTTACCCGTGTGTGTGTGTGTGTGTGTGTGTGTGCTTCAGGAGGGGGAGGAGTGGGACAGCCCCAAGCGCAGCATCAGGGACAGCGGTTACATCGACTGCTGGGAGTCAGAGCGCAGTGACTCCCTGTCTCCGCCGAGGCACGCCCGGGACGACTCCTTCGACAGCCTGGACTCCATCGGCTCCCGCTCGCGCCACACGCCATCCCCCGACGGCCTGCTCGCCCGCGGATCCAGCGATGGTGAGCGCGGTATGAGCAGACACGCACACACTGGTCGGCTAATCTGGCCTGAACCCTCCCCTTTAAGGAAGGAGAGAACCAATCGAAGCCTGTTACCGTTCTTTGTGCTACTTTACTTGCGGATCACATCATGTTACAGTATTAAGTGTGCCGTTTCTTAAAGGGGTGGGGGTTAAAATCCACAGAGTTGAGGCTAGGTAACCTAATAACGTTCCTTTTCAGTATAGTATGGCTGTACTGACGATCATTTGATATTTTTATTCCTTTAATTGCAAAAAGAAAACAAAGATATAGGTGTGATTGAAACATCCCTGCTTTAGTGTGATGTACATAAATGAATCTATTGTTTTGCTTGATGTGTGCTGTGGTGTGTGGGGGGGCCCAGGGCATGTCGCCCTGGGATACACGCTTCACGCCTCTCTTTTATAAGATTAGAAATCAGAGCTCTGAGGCAGAACGGGGAAGAGGAGTTTACGGGAGATTACATGACACGCAGGCTGATGGTGCTGTTAACACTTGTGCATAACTTAAATGAAGTGATGGATGGCAGACTGCTGTTCCTCTTATACACACACACACACACACACACACACACACACACGTTTTTTTTCCTATTCTACCTGTTGATGCTTTTTAAAGGCTGTATATAACATGAATCCACTATGCCCAGCAAGTTGTTAACTGCTGACTTTGAATAATTAAAAGCAGTGAAGCTTAGTTTCCAAATTTACTCTCTTTAACACACACACACACACACACACACACACGCATACGCACATATGCAAGCATGCGCGCACACACGTACACGCACACACACACTCGCTCACTCACTACCATACACTCTTGTAGTAAAACCTCAGCTCCTATCGACTGATTGAACTGCAGCCGTTCTCAATTTCTTCTCATCCACTATGGTGTTGGAGAAATGTAAACTCAGTTTTGCATCTCATTTTGACAGGCAGGGAAACCCCGAAACTCAAAGGCCAAACTCGAACCCTTTCCCTCTAAGTGACGGCCCATCTCGTCAGACAGCAGAGAACCCAGACATATGCCACTAACCACAAACTGCTTGTAGCTTTGCATGTGTTCAGCTAAAATAATAGAACTTAAAAAAAAAAGTCCTTCCACCAGAATAGACCACCTGAATGGCTGGTCTGTCCACTTCTCTGCCACAGACACTGTTGCTTCATGCAACCCCATGGCGTACTAATCAGAGGATGGGTTATGTCTGTGATTTATGCTATGGACTCGGGACACTGTGTGTGTGTGTGTGTGTGTGGTTGTGTGTGGGTGGGTGGGCGCGTGTGCTACTTTAGTTGTGATTGACGATGCTTTTGCTTTTACACAAGATTTGTAAAAAGTGAGTCAGAATTATCGTGAAGAGAGATTTATGTATGGCTTTTGAACGAAGAAATGGACACGTTTTTATAGCTTGATTGAATGTGGAGTGTGTTTACAATGTCAGTATAGCCCATGAGTTCAGTGTAAAACACAGCCATTGATTAGTGTAAAACACACCACGGCGTACAGTTTCTCGTAAAGCGCCGCATAGAAATGTTTTTTCGTCACTCGAACGCACGTAGCCATGCATCGTAACAGGATGATTGATTGATTGATTGATTTATAACTGCTCTGTAGTGCTGCTCTGGTTGCCTGAAGTTACCCAGCCTGTTAGTTTTTAGTTTTGACTCTGCATAGCTGCAGATTGGATTAGAAATTAAACAATGACTCTGAAGTCAGACACTGACTACCACTTGCAGACCGTGACCTATATTTGTAGGACATTTGCATCCATACCTGGTGAACTGTGTAGGAACTGATGTATTTTACATACAACGTGTACAACTGTGGGGCTCCAGAAGGAATCGTCCAGTTGGCCCCTCGGCTGGGTGAGCGGGCAGCTGAGAGCGGCTCCAGAGCCGAGTCCTCATGCGGACGCCACTCGTTTGGAGTCTGCTGCCACCCAGGCGACCAGAGGCCCATCAGTGCCAGTAACGCAGGCCTTCGTGAGAACCAGGAAGCAGGGATATACGAGCCAGCACATTCTCAAAGCACCCTGTCAGACCACGGGCGACCACAGCAGTGCACGACCCAGGAGAACAAAGACAGAACAGATCGAGAGCTCTTAACGAGGAGAATTCACCAACAAATTCACCACAGTATGCAAACCACTAGTAAGCCTCATGACCAGAAAAACCAATCACTAGTTGTATCTTGATCGCTGATTCCAAGTCTGTGGTATGAGTACCAAACTGCAAAGTCTCTCTAGAACACAGCTCTCCTCACTGAATTGAGGTCAGTTTGTAGTGGTGCAGGACAGGCCTCTGAGTACATAAGGGAGCACCTGACTGACTGTTTACCCATAACACAGCAGGCCCTTGGTGACCCTGTTCTTCTGTACTTCTGCTGTACCTCTCTGCTTTGAGGCAGTGTTTACCCAAACAGTAATTAAGCAACTGGATTCAATTAGATCGCATCAACCAGGAGAAACTGGATACTGACAGAGGGATTCTTGTCATTTATTATGGAAGGTGGGACTAGGAAACCATATCACTACAGAGCAAGAGATGGTCTCTCTTCTGCTCTGCTCTCAAAAGAGGTTCATTCACCTGCAATACCGAGAAAAAAGCGCAGCGGGTGTTTACCCAGAAAGCCCAGAGCTGGGCAGGTGGGTAGCACACTGCTGAAGAAGGCGTCCAACTGAAGGATGAAGGGCCTCAGTAGATCCCCTGATGATCCAGGTGCTTCTGGGAAAGGAAGCATCACCCCCGTCATGGTCAGGAAGCAGAAGTTTCCGTAAACTTCACCCCCTCCAAGCTTGGGTGTGTTTTTTTTTTTTTTTTTTTTTTTTTTTTTCTTTGTTTTTTTTTTTTTTTTTAAACCTAGCGCAAGGTGCAATTTTATGAACTCCCACCATCTCCGAGTATCTACATTACATGCACTATAAATCTTCATTTATGTGATTTGTAATACTGTTCCATTTTGTCCCATATTAGAAATGTTAATGATTTTCCATTTTGGTATTAGCAACGTTGTCATGAGGTCGTCATTCACTAAAGTCCCGTCCGTGTCCGGCAGGCCGCGGCAGCGACTCGGAGTGCGACATCCCGCACAGGAAGCTGCCGGACGTGCGGCGGGACGACATGCTGGCGAGGCGTACCTCGTGCAGTGAACCACGCTCCGCCGTGCCCTTCAACCAATACCTGCCCAACAAGAGCAACCAGACGGCGTACGTGCCCGCCTTGCTCCGACGGCAGCACACCGACCGCGAGGATGGCCGCAAGAGCTGGAGCAGCGCCACGTCGCCCACGGGAGGCGAGAGACCATTCAGGCAAGTGTCCGGTCACACGTGACTTCTGTCAGGGATCTCACGTGTGACGCCCCCCCCCCCTTCCCCCATTCACAAAGTGACTTCTGCAGTAACATACATGGCAGATGTGTTTATGGACAAAGCCACTTTCGCAGAGTTTTCACCTCATTTCATAGTTCTGAACAACCTTACAAAGCTTCGAGGTATTTGGGCCAGAGAGGAGATCGGTGGTATGTTACTGCAAGTATTTTTAGGGTTTGAAATTACAGCTTATAGATGAACATCTAGAACATCTCAGCATGTCGTGTAGCGTGGCAGGTGGAGGCTGGGTAATATGAAATGTTTTGCTTCCATTCGGGCTTCTGCGATGTTCTCTGCGCAGTTGAGGATGAATCAGGTCAGTGAATCCAAATGCTTTTCTTCTGAGATGGTTCAGGAGTCTGGATGATCCATGTCAGCTCAGCGGCTTGGAATAGGAAACTCTGTATAAGATTAGGACTGGCAGACCCTCGAAAACAATGTTGAGAGCGTGGAAATAACACAGGATTAGTAGACATTTAGATGTGTTTTATTAGCTGAGGACGTAAAGGTCTACTTGTTTATACCCGGCTTTATACTCTACTGGTTCCCACTGGGACTCACTGGAAAAAACAACCCCTGTAAGAGCTACAGGCACGTGAGCTGCCAAGGCATTTAGGGAAAGTGTTTTGAGACAGCCTGCCTCTCCTGAAAGAAAAACCTCCCCCAAAAATGCCAAACTAAACATAGCACTCCTGACAACCAGGAACTAGCCAATTTTCCTCCATGTTCTGACTAGGGAGTGAAAAAAAAATACTTGGGAGTATGATAAGTATTTGGCACCATGGTGAGGACTTAAGAAGGGGGGGGGGCGGGGGCTTTGCTTCTGTTTGTTTTTTTGGTTTTTTTTTGGACATTCTGTTGATTTAATACAATAGTGGTATGAGGGGAGTGGCTGATGGAGACCAGATGTGTGAGGTAACTGATGGAAGGCATGGAAGCTGGCAAATTCCTATTTCTACTGCTGGTCCTGAATCACAGATAAAGGGAAATTTTACATTTTGAGATCAGACATGCTGCCTGGTTGTTTGTTTGTTTGTTTGTTCTTCTTTTTGCTGTTTCTGGGAAGTTTGTTTAGATACATTTTAAATGTGAGTTTTGTGTCTTTTTATGTACGAGTTACAGTCATTCACTGTTCTACCTCAGTTATACTTGAGTGCTGTTCAGAAAGTTTGATCTGGTGTGAGTTCTGGTTTGTGTGTATGTAGAGGTCTTCTATTGCTCCTCATGCATTGTTCCATCACTTCATGCTGCAGTTTCTGTGTTTTATAATATTATTAATATTAAAATATTAATTGTTGAATTATATCATCATACGTTTTAATATATTTCTACATTATTTTACATGAATGGCATTTGGCCAACACTCTTATGCAGGCAGTGTTTGTGCTCCCTTTTATATCCTTTCCCTGTGTCATTGTGCTGTCATTACCGTTGTTAGTGTTGTCGTTTGTGCATTTGGGTTGTTCGTAGAGTCTCTTTCTTTTGTTATGTTTGGACACATCTAATGCTTGTATTGTGGCCATTTGAGTGCTTTTCTGTGCTCACATGGAATAGTGAAAGTCATAGTCTCGCTTAAATTAGATTATAGAGACCTTTCTCCTGAAAACTGTCACCCTGTAAACTCTTGCCCAGAAAATTACTGTCCCCATGGTGACATTTCAATCCCTTTACCCAGACACTGTTAAACTGGAGACCATCACTCCTCTCCTGAACTGGGAGGGGCCATCAGGAATCTCCTGTCATCTCCCTAAGGTCTACCAGCACATTCCCTGTTCTACTGCACAGTGTTCTACTTCCACCAGTGTTGTAGAGATACCTGTGGATTGACCGGTCCTGACCCTGCCGGTCCTGACTCTGCCGGTCCTGACTCTGCCGGTCCTGACCCTACCGGTCCTGACCCTACCAGTCCTGACTCTACCAGTCCTGACTCTGCCAGTGTAGCAGGTGCATTACTGGTCTGGCATCTCACTGAAGCAATGCAGAACATCAGTAGAGAAAGACAGCCATCATGCTGGATCACATCTAAAGAATTTACATGTTTGCTACTGATTCTGATCATAAATGCAGTTTTTAAACAGCCTAGTGTTGCATTCAAGCCTCTTTCTCAGAGCTTTTCTCCAGTTGGTCCACTGCTTATACTGTTTATAGAACCTTCCTCCCCTTGAGGCTCTAGTTAGCTCTGGGCTTCAGAGCGGAAGACGAAAAGACCCCTTCATCTGTGCTGGCTCGCTCCCACGGCTGGAGCTCAGCAGGCAAGCTCCAGGGAAGCACGGCTGGTGTCGCATAGAGGCTGCGGCCCGGTTCTGGCGTGTGGGTATGGGGGTGGGGTGACTTGTGTAGGCGGGGACCTTGGGGGCAGCTGGAGTCAAAGACCCGGGGGTAGTTGGAGTCAGAGATCCTGGCCAAGTGTCTCCTGGAGAGACTGTTTGGAGTCTGATATATGTGACTACGGAGGCGTTTCTCGTTGTGGCTCCAGAGAGGCATCCCGGAGGCTGAAGCTTGGACGTAGCCAGCAGGGTCGTCTGTGGTCGTCGGAGATGCTGTTCCAGTGGAGGGTTGAACTCATGAGTGCAGATCAGGGCATGAAGAATGTCAGCTTTGTTTAAAAATAGCCAGAAGACAAATTTATTGAGGGATTTTCAGACTGTACCAGGAGAAATGCAGCATCACTCAAAGGATGAGAATTGAGTCTCATAGTTATGATAGAAGAGGATGCTGACAAAATGAATGTTTCCTGTTAAAATTAATGCCATAAGTGCTCATCAAGTTGAGCATATTACTTTCTAATCTTGTATTTTATTTCAAAATTAAAGTCTTTGATTCAGTGAACATGTGGGCACCAGAATACCTGTGTTGTAACATCAGTCGTTCACAGCAGGTTATGTAGTTTCCTGATATCACTCACATTATATTTTCATACATGCAGTTATATAATAATTAGAAGTGATGTGCTGGCCATAGCACTTTCTCTGAGTCCGTCTTACCAAGTCAAACATGAACACAATACGTGTCCCACCCTGAGGAAGGAAATGATTGGACTTCCTGCGTTTGAGCCTCAGCATAGTTGGCTGAGCTGAGCTGGGTTTGCCCCTCCAGGAAGGCTGTTGGGAGTGGATCACGCGGACCCCATGATCCAGACGGGTAGTGTGATGGGAAAAGTGCCTGGGTCTGTACAGCACTGGAAGGAAAAGCATACAGTTACGTAATGAGAGTTGGCATAGCTCACGTTCACCGCTTCTGTCGGGGGGGATTTCAGTCCCCCCCCAACCCCTGTGCAAACATCAAATGTTGAGCAGAACTCGGGCCCGGCTCATTTACAGGACTCACTCTTGCTACCTGAAGCTCCCAGAAGTTTGGCTTAGAACTGGGTACCAGACTTGAGCCAGTGCACCTGGCTGTATGGGTCAGTGGTTGGATCAGGTGCAGGAGGCTGGCCTCTGCGGGGGAGACTGGACCTTACTGGAACTGGGTTATGCAGCCTTAACTTTAAAGTTTTACTTTCAGCAATGATTGTGGCATTTCCTGCCATTTCCTGCCAACTGCTTTGAGCGAGGTGCTGGGGTTTTGTTCCAGACTGGACTGGCGAACGGACGAAATGAGGGAAGGTGTTCATGCCAACTCAGATATTCAAAAACATTCACGAGAAGTCTGGTTCATATTATCGACAGCAGTTACTGCGGAATCCAAAGTCCCACGACATGTTTAGTCTGATATGTTTAAAATGGATATCGTAATGATGTTTATACTGTTGTTTGCACTCAGGAAAAGCATTTTATAGCACTGATTTTACTGGTTCCTCAGCAAGTTCAAATGAAATTCTTAGAAGACCAAATTAGCCTTTGCTCCCATTAAAGCTCCCTGTAGTCTGTGCTGTCTTTGTTCCCAGAGTAAGATCAGGATTTGTACAGCATGCTGTAGTATGAATGGTTAGTCATGTCCACAGAGATTAGATTTCATGCTGTGCCAGTCAGTACATTTCATCTTAAGATGGGAAGGTTTTATTCTATATTTATCAGAACCTTGTGTGCATGTGGAGGTGGGGGTATTTTTTTTGGGTGTGCATGCTGGCGCAGGGGTGGTGGCAGCGGCCTGTGCCAGTCGCGCTGGGCATATGGGCACCAGGGCTCTCGGCTGGGTGTGTGGAATCATGTGGCAGCCGGTGCCCACTGAGAGTCCTTTGTGTGTGAGGGCCAGAAAAAAAAATGGCTTGTTTGAGGCAGACATGAAAGGAGCCTGTGTCTGACACACATTTAGTCCCGAGTATTCGTCCTGTTCGAACGTTGAAGGGCTGTGCCTGGGGACACAGCACTTTAACTGTCAACCACATGCAGCGGGACAGTGATTCAGGACCCTCCTCGTGTTTATGATCCCCTCAAGATGAATTAGATTTGGATGAGAAAATTCTAGTGGTGTAGTATAACTCTCTCCATATACTCTCCCAGTGAGCCTTTAACCTTTAATTTGTTTTGTTTCCTTTGTATATACAGTGTTCTTGTGTTCCATGTCGCGTGTGATCAGATTTGCGTGGAGGGATGTAACGTTGCATACACAGAGGATGGATTTAACATGTGTTAACTAGTGCACGTTTTGCCAGTGCTTCTCACTGTCTCACACCGCTCTCTGTTGTCCATGGTGATAATCCCATAATTCTCTCAGCAGTAGTCCTGCCCACTCTTCCTCTGAAGAACTCTACCGCACGTCCTTGACGACCAGCTCCATGGCAACGAGCATCATAGTGACCAGCCCTCTCAGTCCCAGCCCGCAGGCCAGTCCAGGGCCATGCAGGAAGTTCCCTCCACCAATCACAGACAAAGAGGGCGGGGTCTCCCCCACATCCGACTCTGGGAGGGACGACATGTGGGCCCGGCGCAGCCAAATCTCACCTAAGCATGGCAGCCCAAGCCCCACCCACTTCCTCCCTGTACCTTCGTCGGCCGGTCAGACGGGTCGTCCAGGGAAGCAGAGGTCAGAGACAGAGAAGTCTCAGAGACGGCCTTCCTGGTTGGACGATGATCTCTCACCAACGTGAGCCATTCCTGCCTTCAGACCTGCCGTTTTAAGGCCTAAAAGCATCTTAACTGCGCTTTTACTGCACATACTGGTGCATTATTTCTTTAATCATTTATTATTATTATTATTTTAAGTCTCTGAAATGATGCCACTCTTTATTCATATATAAAACAAACCCTAAGACTTGTGTATTTATGCCAATGCTGATAATGAACCCACATCATTCTGAACGTTTGTGGAAAGGCATCATGGCACAGACGTTTCTCATCCTCTCGAAGCAGAACGAAGCTAAAACGCTTGAGACAGAGTGTGAACTTAACATACACACCCCAGAACCACTGCTACCTGTTCATTATTGCCCTTTTTAAACATTGTCTTACTTAAGTGTATTTTTCATCTCTTCTACACGGCTGGTTCGTCTTCATTTTGCGATGTCTGGACTGCGTCGCTGTGCATGTTTTGTGTTTGGATCTTTTTCTTCTTCTCAGCACTGGACCACGTAGGCAGGGAACGCATCCGCTTTGGTTGCATGTGCTGTTAAAATGAACGCTCGGACTTAGTAGGACAAAGGAGATGACGGAAGATGTCATTTGCATGGAAGCCCTTGAGGTTTTATTTCTTTTTAACCTTCTGAACTTAACATGGGCGGGGGGGGGGGACATCAGCGGCAAGCGATACTTTATTGGTCAAAAAAGGAACTCCATTGATCCCTGTGGTGGAATCAGATCTGATGAACAGCTTCATTTCTGATTTCCCTCCAGTGTCGTTTCATTTCTATAGCTGACGCAGGTCTAGTTTTCTTTTATTTTCTAAAAGCATTTTATTCATACACAGCAACTTCAGATCATATGGGAGGCAGATGTCTGTCAAATGCTCTCATCCACAAAACATGGCAAAAAACAAAAATACAAATAAAATCAAGAAGAAATACAAGAGGAGACCAAGCGGGGTGTGTGTGTGTGTGTGTGTGTGTGTGTGTGTGCCTGTTGTGAGACTGGCTGGCCTGTGTTTCCCAGGGGCTGCGTTTCATGTGGCCGTTGGAAGATGAGACCGCATGGCAGTCTCTCTCCTGCACACGCCCTCCTGCTATGTTACACTGCGTCCGTTTAAAGGGCCCCACCTCTCGGGGCCCGGACGCTGGGTAACACTTGCTTCGGAAGGGTTTAATCCCCCCACCCCCCACCCACGCCATCTAAAACAATGCCTGGTTTGAAGGGAACACTTTTCATGTGCAATATGGAGTCTGTTTTGCTTTGACATTTCAGTAAATTATGGGAGCTCTCAAGATGTGTGGACGCTCATCATTATTTTCTTGTTTACTTAGACCCTGTAATAGAGGTTGTTTAGGCTACTCCCTTGCATTTAAGGGTTGGTTTTCCCTCACGCCTGGAACTGAAATAGGCCAGGTGCACTTCCACTTTATGATGCATCAGCAACGGCTCTAGTCATTTAGTAAATCATTTCATTTAGACAGCCTTAGTGCGTTAATTCAGTAGCCTTAGTGCGTTAATTCAGTAGCCTTAGTGCGTTAATTCAGTAGCCTTAGTGC
>JAOYMR010000009.1:9377622-9392593 GCA_025802075.1 Tenebrosternarchus preto | reverse complement strand
GTGTGTGTGTGTGTGTGTGTGTGTGTGTGTGTGTGTGTGTGTGTGTGTGTGTGTGTGTGTGTGTGTGTGTACAGGAGAGATACAATCGTGAGCAGGAGAAACTCAAGCAGGAATGGGAAAAGGCCCAGAAGGAGGTTGAAGAGGAAGAGAGAAAATATCATGAAGAGGCAACTCTTTACTGACTCTTAACACAAGCCACACAATATTACTTGTGAACATCGCAGCTTTGCTCAGATCTTTCCAGTACATGTAGAGGGTTTATATATTTAAATATTCACTCATTGGTGTGTTTAGCTCTAGGTCTTTCAAGTTCTGACATTCTCTACTTGAAGGAGACTTTTTCTACGACAATGTCTGATTAGTTTTGTCTTTAATGGCCTCTTGCAGGAGAAGAAGATTCTGGAAGAGACGGTGGCCCCACTGACGCCCCACTCACCCATGCCCCCCTCGCCCTGCTGGCTGGATGCTGCCCCCCCAACTGGCATCACCACACCCCATGGCATTGTGCGTTCGCTAGCTGACTGGGAACGCAAACAGCAAGAGTTGGAGAACCAGATGGTATGGATGGGATGGATAGTATGGATGGGATGGGATGGGATGGGATGGGTGGATGGATGATATGCTATATTTCACACCTTTATAAGGAGACCTTGGAGAACAAGACACAAAGAGAACATGAGAAGAAAGAAACAGCAGGACCCTCGCAGATGACAGGAAGGTCAGTTTTGCCGGAGACGTCAGACGTAGTGCCACAGTAGGCCCCTCGCACCATGCTTCCATCAGCTCGCTCAGCTTGGTTCTTCCCCCATGTTGCACTGCTGCAGGCTTCAGCAGCGCACCTGTGACCAGCTGGCAGGCCAGCGCAGCGGGCAGAGAGCAGAAGCGGCAGAGCAGAGCAAGGGGGTGCAAGAAGTGCAGCCTGGTCAGGGTGAGTCCAGGAATCACCTGGAACCTTCCATGGCGCGCAGATCCGTGTATGCGATAAAGGCAGAGGGCAGTAGGTGCATACAGAGGCTTAAGTAAAGCAGTCGGAGCTTTTGGAAAAACAGCCTGGGTTCATGGTTCCCTTCTTCTGGTCTCACTTACCGCCATTTTTACTATTTTACTTTTATATTTTTTGTAAAATGCCTAAAATTAATCATTAAAACTATTCTGTGACTAAAACCAAAAATGGTTTACCGTTCTAAAATCCAAGACATCCGAAGAAGTTTAGGAAGATTTCACAATAAGTATCTTAAATTAGATTAGCTTTAAAAGTTTATCATTAAAATTGTAATGATCTTAAAGTACTTTATAACTTTTTAGTGAATTATTTTAAGTGATTGAACACCAGCGGTACAGCAGTTCCACTGGGCTGTTTGTTTATTTGTGTTTTTGTTATTTGTTTTTGCTTTGCATCATTACATACACATTTATTAGATTCACACCTCAGATGCCGTTTATATTTGAGAATCCCAATAACTGATGAACACATTGCAGTTTTTTTTTTCTCTCATATGCTAATACTGCATTCCAGGATCCTGCAGGTTGTGTTGTTTGTGTTGTGGTGCTGTTCTTCAATGTGATTTTTTTCCCCTTGTGTGGAGAAGTCACATTTCTCAAAACTGATGTTATACATTATGTAATTCTGTTATAATGCCAAGTTTGCACCACCCCTAGATGCCTGTACAACCCTGTGCAGAAGAAAGAGCACCATTTATTTAACCTCTATATTGTTCTCCCACTTAAAACACCAATTACCTACAAATGATTCCATTTTTCAGTGAATGGTAAAAAAACAAAAAAAAAACAGGCATCATAATTAACATAATGTATTTATTTGTTGTCTTGTTTACTGTTTTCAAGGATGGATTTGTTCATTCGATCTTCTAGCTCAACACCGTTTACAAAAATGTTACAAATGGTAGACACCTAATCATAAAACTTGGCCAGTACCACCATTAGTGACTTACTTAAATTACGGCAACCTCCAGAGTTCAAAAGTTTATGAACCATTGTGCAATGGACATTTCTTAAGCTGTACTTTACTGGCACCACTGATGTCAGCTGACTGTGCAGAATTGTAGAGGCTTCTGTGCTGTAGAAGAGCTTGTAGTCTTTATCACTGTTTTTCAGGAGTGGCAGAGCATTGATCCTTTTTAAAAATACGTTTGTAAAAGGATTTGGAAATTTAGTTTTGCTGACATTCACAAATATAACTAAAGCTTAAATTGAGTGAGCAGGTTTTTTTTTATTTATTTATTATTATTTTTTTTAAAATAGAAACTTCTTCCATTTCTACTACCACTGCTTGGTCAGCTGCAACCCAAAGACATCTACCATGTGAGGGTGTAATACACAGACAAGAAATACTTGGTTACTTCAGTGTTTATATTTCATTTTTTAGTTATTGTGCATAGCTGAAACAATAATATTTTTTGCAGCTGGGGAGCTGCAGTGCGACAATTCTGCAGTATTGTAACGTGTATTTAGAGTTGTAACCTTGCAGTCTGTTTTTTCACCCCTAGAGGGCAGTGCTCACTAACTCGAACAGTATAGTTTTTTGTATTGTGTGTTATGATGTTCGTGTTTGCTTTAGATGTCTCGTGGAGCACTAAGCAGCACCAGCAGAAGCAATCATCATCAAAAGACTTGCAGAATACTGCAGTGGTGGACAGTACTAGAAACACACAGCCATCATCTGGTGGACGCAGAAGGTGTGTGTGTGTGTGCGTGTGTGTGTAAGTCGTAAGTCTTAAGTCGTAGCTTTTGTAAGTCGCTCTGGATAAGAGCGTCTGCCAAATGCCATAAGTGTGTGTGTGTGTATGTGTGCATATATATATTCAATTATGTTTAATGTCCAAAAGGAAAGGTGTAATCCCATCACTGTATTATTATTATTATTATTATCTGTGTGCCCATTGCCAAATCCATCGTCATGGCCGAAGCTGTGAGTGTGTGAGTGGGTGAAAGAGCTGAGCGTTGCATGTGGCCTCTGCTTCTTTAGGTCTGACTCCATACAACATGTTGGTGTATCACAGTCTGTCTCATACACAGACACACAACAACCTCCTTCATCACCAAACAGGTACAGGGCTCTTTCCCTTAGCTCCCTCCTCCCTCTCGACTCTGTTTCTGTCTTTCAATAATTCACTCTTGCATTCTCTCTCCCTCCCTCCCCGTTTTCCTAAGCAATACCAGTTTCTAACACCTGGGGGCACCCTTGTTCAAGTCCTACTGTTCTTTTTCCAACCACACCCATGTCTCTTCGTTTTCATTGCAGTCATGCAAGTACTGCATTCACTGCAGATCTCTGCCAATGATTTGAATGTGTAGTGTTAACTTTAAAAGCCTAATAAAGTTATATGTATCTTGTTTATCGGTGCATACCTGTGTGTCTCTGTGTGTGTATAGATCTGTCAGTGGGAAGAAGCTGTGTTCAAGTTGTGGTAATCCCCTTGGTAAAGGAGCAGCTATGATTATCGAAACTCTCAGCCTTTACTTCCATATCCAGTGCTTTAAGGTCTGTATATTTCTGTGTGTGTGTGTGTGTGTGTGTGTGTGTGGGCACGCGCGCGACCGTGTGTGTGGATCGGCACGGTGTACATGTGGACATGCGTCCGTGAGTGAGAGAGACCTTCAAATGCGTCTGTGAAGCTGTGCTTCCATAAAGTATGTATTAGCTGTACTGACCAACCTCTGTTTCTCTGTCTCTCAGTGTGGGATCTGTAAGGGACAGCTTGGAGACACCGCCACAGGAACAGACGTGAGGATCCGGAACGGTCTGCTCAACTGTCATCAGTGCTACATCCGTTCTCGCAGTGAGTCACCCAAACACACAAACAAGCATGTGGAAATGCAGCCAGTGTTCCTAACTAAACTAATGAAGATCATATTTATATTCACCACGACTTCCTCACCATCGATTCATCTCTGCAACTCTGTTTACTCTGAATGAACACGCAGTGCAAGTTTTGTCCCTTGGTGGAACCAATTAGAAAACACGGTCTGAAAAGTCACGAAACAGACGTGACGCACCCAAGATTTCGTTCTGGCGAAACTCATCAGTATCTTCCCGTCTGCTCTCTTTTTCAGCTGCTGGGCAGCCCACCACTTTGTGAGCGAGAGCTTGGCGCCGCGTCGATGCTCTCCGTCGTTCATGCCAACCAACCGCTTCTCATAAACACCTGGGACTGACAATGTCGCGTTTTGGTGGAGACCCATGCAATATTTGCGAGTTTTTAATTATTGCCCAAAGCCAAATGTATAGTTCCCAATGAGCATATGTGCAACTTGTTTGAAAGCCTGGTGCTTTTTTCAAGGGTGTAACAGCAAGTGTAAACTCTGCTGATGCCTCTTTCCGATCAATGATATTCTGCAAGTAGCAGACATTTTATGAAACTGAAGCGTTCTAAACTAAAACTGATGACTCCACTTTGTCGCTCTAAAACCAGCACATTACCTAACACTATTGCAACTCGTGGAATTACAGTTAAAGTATGTGTCTGGTTATCTGTTTTTCTGTGTAAATACCACCACGTTACATGTACTTGAACGCATCTTTTACCTGTTGCTAAAATTGTCATCTCTATTTGAAAAACTGGTGGTTGCGATGCTTCATATGACAATAACTTGCGATCATCTGAGTTGTCAAACAATTAACAACGATGTACTCGTTGGAAATATGAAAACGGCTTAAGGGACGTGCCGACTCCAACTATTTTTTCTAGCCGTCAGTAACAGTAAAAAGATCATTCAGAGCTGGTTTTTCAAACGGGTCGCAGAGAGAAACCGCTGCTGCTTTACTGTAGCGGCCTTCATAATGACGGAAAGCATAACGTACTCAGCCCTGGTCGATAGATAGCCATTTCCCCCGCTGCATTTCCTGAGCGGAGGGACTGGGGGGATGTCTTTGTGTACCGTGTTATATTTTCTTGGTTTAAACCCGTAAAATGAATGCATGTACTACAAAAGCAATTCCGTCAACACTGGCGGCTCTGGTCTTACGTATGTAAAACTCATTGATGTCTTAAGATGTTTTCGTTGTTAGTAGTGAGAATGTTGTCGCGTTGAAACAATGTGCCTTAGGGTGAGAGCCAATGCACAAACAGGACGAAAGCATACTGAGAGTTCAAATCCAAAGACTGTATTTTGTTAAGAAGATAGATTTGACCGTTATTTTGGCACTAGGGGAAGTACGCTGAACTAATTGCACATGGACGTATAAAAGCTTGAAGCTGCGACATTTCGCAGGTCTGTTGGTGTGACCACATCGCAAGAAATTGTACTTTGTAGTTTCCGTTTATCACATCATGCAAGGCTTTAGTTACATGTATGATCTATGCTACTGTAGATTACTTCACAAAAAATCCTACAGACTTTAGACTTATGTTTGCCTTACGTCTAAAATCTGACTTGGGTATTTTTTTTTTTTTGCAATGTGAAGCACGCGGCTAGCAATACCAGTGGTTGTATTTCTTTTAACATTACTTCATAAACTGCCTGTAAACCATTTACTTTGGTGCCACTAGCTACGCTTAACGAACACTAACCAATAGGAATTACTTGCTGTTATTCCAGGATATGTACCTGACCATACGGGCATATCGAAAGCTTTTTATTAAATTCGTTTATTTTCACCCACAAAGAATTTTGGACAAATATGCTCTCATAATTTCTTATATAGTCAGTGGCCTGGTCAAGTAGTTATTTTTGTCATATTAGTTATAACCGAAATATTTAGGTTTGCTACAGAGCGGAGGCATTATCGAAAACTTTGATATGGCCTAGGATAAATAGCTACCTTGAAAATGATACCCAGGCTAAGGTATATTTATTGTGATATTCCAGTGTACACTATCCGAATAGACTACTTTGATGTTCAAATGCAATGGCTTTACAGTATACTCTATGTTTATAAATAAAACGTTGAAAAGATTAGTTGACTCTGGATTCGTTTGTTAACAGGTGGAAAACGTATTGGACAAATTCAGCACCAAAACACCCGTTTGGAATCATTTTAAAAAATATAAAATGTCTGTTAGCATATTATTCAGTCATAGAATCTGGTTATATAAAATCGAAATGACGCTTACGCCGTCCCCCCCATGAGTCGCTGTCCCAGGTGCTGAATTTGAGCTTTGCATAGAGGCAACACGTATTTAGTGACCTATGCTCCGTGAACCATACAGTGTTTTAGTATAACTGCCAATAAACATTTGAAATGCGACATACGTTTTGAATTATTTCCCTGTGTTATCAATTCGGTACGCAGAAGAGGAACCGGAACTGTGTCGTTTTCATCGGTACTGTTTTTATCATCAACAATCATGTCAATGGTACACCTGAAAAAACTATGTGCACATGTAGAAATATTTCCTTCTTAAATATAAGCATCCATTACCTACATATAAATAATTCTTAAATCCTGGACAAAACGTGTTATATTATGCTCACAAAATAGATGAAATCATTATAAAATTGGACGGAAAAGACAACATGCAAAAAAAGAAAAAAAGAAAAATACAATGTCTTGCATCCATTCCCTTTTTCACAAAATAATTTGCCAGTGGTAACTTCGTAAAACATTAAAAAGACTCAACTACAAGGGGCGATATGGTCTATGTTTATCTAGGACGAAATTACGTATTAACACTATACAATTTGAGCCACAAAAACACAGCCGTAGAAAGACACACAAAACGTTTACGTAATCCTGTCAACAGTGAAATATGTACTTGTGCCATTTGAAGGAATAATTTGCCGTAGATCGATAAATATTTAGATGAATGTTTTCAGAGCCCCTGGCTCTAAGGCTTGGTAGAAATATATATAAGAGGCAGTAATCTGTGGTAGAGACATATAACTTACGGTACAGGAACGCTTACAAGTCAGTGTAAACAAACAGCTATGGCGCCGTGTTGTGATGGCATTATGTTGACGCGAGTCCATGGCGAATGCTCTCTGCTGCAGGGACGCACCAGGCAGTCTATCGTTTACTTACATCTATAAGAAATGGCATCGACGACCACGGCTATTCGGTTATAACCAAAGAGACGTAAAAATGAAAATGTGATATAGTCTGGGCTAAGTTTATGATATAATTATCCAGCTTGTTGTGTAAACGAATGGCATCGAAAGACTTCAGATGGCGACCAGCACTGGTCTCCTCGTGTTTTCAACAGTGAGCAGACAAATTGATCTCCCTTATTCGTTAGGCATTCCTCCTTTTGACGAGTCAGTCACCAGTTTGTTTGTTTGTTTTTTTCTTCGGATCTCTCAACCGTCGTTTGCGTTTCTCGGTTGACCACACTCTTTCAGAACATGCTGGTCTTTACTAAAGTGGCTTTGGCTCCGTTCTGTCTTTGTAAAGAGGACAATACGCTAGCGAATGGTCCCCCTAGAGAGTCCGGAATAGAGGTGATGGTGCCTGGAGCCGAAGCCCAGCCTTGACTCGGTGCAGTACCACCCATACCGGACACTGACGTCTTCACCGTCTCAACGGGCCCGTTCCCGGTAGTGTTGACCTGACCCGCAGTTGGGCTTGGTCCACCACAGTTGGTTGTAGGGTTCGGGTTTGGCCCAGGCCCTCCTGTGCTGTCAGGATCGGTAGCTTTTGCCTCTTTGCTGTCCTCCTCTCTAGAATCTGATTTCTTTCCCGAGCCATTCTTTGCTGCGGCGGCAGCAGCCGCAGCCGCGCGCTCCTGTTTGCGAAATTTGGCGCGTCTGTTTTGGAACCACACCTGGACAAATCAGACCTGGTCAGCATCTCACACTTCTGAACTGAAACGTAAATACTGCATATGTATAGAGTAACAAGTAAATCTATTTGAATTATTAGCATTTGTTTTCATTGGATTTCGGTATATAATGTAGTAGTAAAGCTAAAGAGGCATTATTGAATTTATATGCACCTGAACTCTGGCCTCCGTCAGGTCGATCTTCAGGGCGAGCTCCTCTCGTGTATAAATGTCCGGGTAGTGAGTCTCAGCGAAAACCCGCTCAAGCTCCTTAAGTTGAGCGCTGGTGAACGTGGTCCGGATACGCCTCTGCTTTCTTTTCTCGTTTAAGCCTCCGTGGTCGGTGAACAGCTTGTAGGGAACTGTCAAAATACAGCCAGGAAGTACAGAAATGTGAAAACGGCCCTAAAGGATTACTAAACAATTCTGCAGCATGCGATTAAAATGGATTCCGGTTTGATGGAGTAAAAATGAAAGAAAAAAAAAAGTTTGGAGGAAAATATGGATCCTTGCGTAATAGTTAGAATACGATAAGAACAAATCGTGATGAAGATAATGTTACGAAAATCCTGATTCGGTTGTAAATCTCGTTATCTGTGAAATGTAGTTGATTTGAAAGTTATTGGAGTCAGGATTGGAAACTTGTCATAAATGCTGGTACTCTCTTCCATAGTTGCTACTGTAACTTCAATCCAGTGTCAATAATGAGCTTAAGTCCTTCGTTATTTCATTATTTTCGAAGGTTTATGTCTCATCGCAAAGTAAATAAATTATGCCTATCATTTTGGCAGCTTAAGATAATTTTGTTGGCGGTTAGGGTGTGACTGGGATAGTGTAACCCCGTAACTGAATTACCTCTTGCCTGCAATCGCTTCTAACGTGATAAATTCTTTCATTTGTGTAAGCAAATTTCGTTTGGTAAATACTAAACACATTTCCATTTTCAAATGCAATCAAGGCGTCCTATATACCGGGCTGAGATTCCTGCGACTCTCAGCTGGTGTGCTAAATTGGGCTGTGGGCTTACCTGCGGCGTACGGGCTGCTCTGGTGGTCCCGCAGGGTTCCCAGACTACAGGAGCCGGGTGTCAGCGATGGACAGCCGGAGGTGGCCCCAAACGTAGTCCTGATCGGGTTGTACTGAAAACCACTGGCCTGACTGCAGGAGCTGAAGTCCGCATAGGCTGACGCCAAGCTCGACGTGTCCATCCCGGCCATACAGGACTCGTAGGCAGAGGAATTGAGGTAAGAATACTCCATTTTATACATCGAAAAGGCTCAATGTAGAAGGAAAGCTGCGCTCCCAAAGAAAAAAATTACACACACAAACGTCAAATTCAAATTGGATTAAATTGGCGAGCAGCATAAAACAAGGATAACAAAAAGGTAGCGGAGTTTGGGAGCTTTAGTTTTTACTGGTTTGAAGGAGGCTCGTGCCGTGGTAGATGTGCACTGCTCGCCGCCTGCTCCAAAACTGCCCTCCTTTATAGGAGCTGAGCCTTGTTTTATCAAAAGCCTCCCAAGGAGCCGCCTAGCCCCAGGTCTCTAGAGCATATAGTCCTCATAATAAACTTGGCTCTTTCCGCTTGGACAATAGCACAGCGTTTGGGTCTTATTGCTAGCGCTTTTTTACATGACAATAACTCATCAGTCTATTGGGCTGGCACTGGGGGATCGGGCTGTCCAACCTCCCTATCATTGATCCCCTGCATCTCTAATTAGAATTTAATACCCCGCCATTACGCGCCAGCCCCCTCCGCCGCGTAGCCCTCTCCGCTCAAACCGCCATCTTGCCCTTTAATTCAATCACACCACTTGGAAATAATGAAAGTTGGGTGACGATTCTCCCTGATCCAATTTTCCCCAAGCTTTTAAGCCTTTTAACCGACGTACACCTTGGGCTGAATTTTCGATAGCATGTCCCTGTCTCTTTCTCTATCCCCGGTTCTCCTTATCTCCTCTGCCGTTTTATTTGCGTCTTTGGGCTGAATTGCTGGAGTTTAGGAGTGTGCTGTTGCCGGCAAAGTGCGAATGTCCCATGCTCAATTTAGCTGTACACGAGCGCTTCAGTGAGCGCGCAGACTATGATACGTCAAGCTTTCTCGCATATTACACCAGGAATCCAAATCAGCTTCGCTGAAAGAAATTTCAGCGTTTTGACAGCAATATTTTATTCTTCTATTTTACCAGTAAACAATAATAATAATAGTAGCAATAACAAACATAACCAATAATAATAATAATAATAATAATAATAATAATAATAATAATAATAATAAAAAATGCAAAAGACATCTGTTAATAAGACCATTTATTTTTTTTACTGGCCTTTCAGAAATGAGAAATTGCCCGGCGGTGTAGAATGTATGAGCTAAAAATTTGGGGGCCGGTTAGAAATGTTTAATCTCAGATAAACTGATTCAGTGCTCTTCATTTCCATGGTGGAGTATTACGTAGTCGAGTAATTTAAAAATTATTTTCTAATTGGCTTTATTGAAGTTATTATTTTCGTTAAAGGCTAAATATCATTTTGGTAATGAGAGTAACAAACTCTTAAAATAATCATCAAACCTCTTATCTTAATATTGCCCAAGTACTTAATTTTGTTATGGTAACAAGTAGCTCACTGGATTTCGCTTTTCTTTCTTAAATTATCTTAACACAGTTATTGATTTATGTTTAAAGAAGCTTGTGCTTGGTTTTAGAATTGTTTTAGAAAAGGGACAATGCTAAAGAGTGTGTTAACCAGAGCTGTTTCAAACGAACAATTACATCAATAGCATTAAACATTTTAAATGTTAAAAATAATGGAGTAATTATACTTTTATGTACTATACGTTAACGAACCATAATTAACATATACCTGTCTAATCTACACACCTAAAGTATATACCCAATTTATATATTAATATATGTAATGTTTATTAGACCAGCAATGGCGATTTCTTTTAATTAAATCAGGGGAATGCAGATAAAAGTTTTAAAATTCTTTTTAAAAACATTATTTTCATCAATAAAATAATTTTCACCTACAAACGTAGCAATTTCTTATTCATGACAAAGGTAGTTTAAAGCATGAAATAGACTGTCGGTTAACCTCTGCTTTTGTGCCATTTCTAAAAAAAATAATAATAATAAAATAAAATAAATAAGGCGAATATATCCTTATATGATTTAAAACACAGGTTTGTGCACAGTGAGCGACGAGGACAAGACGACTGAAAATAGAGTCAAGACATTCTAAATTTCAAGGCGGATTTTTCACCATTGCACCTGCGTTTGTTTTCTCCTTTTTTTTACTTTAAAGGCTTCGTTTTCTATTGAAAGAAAGATAAATAATTATTAAAGTCCATTCTCTCTTGAAGCAACCCAGTCCCCTTTATGTAAATTCCTTTTTCTTTCTACACGCGAGTTGTGACTTAAAGTTGTACCAAATGGTTAATTTGATTATAGAAACCAAAGACCAACTGGCCCACCGTCCTCCCTCCACGCGTCTGGCAGGGAAAAGAAGCTATCTCAAGGAATTAATCTAATAACATACAAAGGGCCGAGAAGTCTTTTCTGATATTTTGCCGAGGCAAATAGAATTATAGCTTTTACCATCCGTTTCTCCTATTCAAACGGTTCTTTATTGTCGTGCTCTATAGTCCACCAGGCATTGAAACGCCCGTCCTTTATATTTTCAACATCTCCTTTTATACCGTCAACTGGTTCCACGATCTGTTGGGCGGAATAAAATGTCAGCCTGAAACATTTACTATTACTGTTGAATGTGACACCTGTGCACTTCCTTAAAACAACACACGCGCGCACACACCCCGTCACTACGATGTGGGCCGAATTTTCTGCAGTGTGTAAATCAACAGAAAAAGTATACACGGGCGTAATAGGTCAGTGGCATGTGGTATTCGAAATTAAGCTTAATTTTGCCTATAAATCGTCAATTTGGGAGTTATCTCAGATAAACACAACGATAATGGCTTAATAGGCGTAATTTCGACGTTAATCTCTAATTTAATGACTCAGAAATAACAGAGTCCATGTGACTTCACTTAAATAAATCAAAGAAACTGCGAAGCTTACAAGACCTTACATTTCAGATGACTAAGTGATTGACAATAGGGAAGGACATTAAAAAGTCAAAGAGGAGACCGCTTCGCGTTCACCGCACCCTGTCGTTGCTCTGTGCTGGTGGAATGCGGGTCGGCAGTCGGACAAAAAAAAGAACAAAATACCATTGTGTGTGGATGGATGGGACTTATCACCGAACCAAAAGGGGCGTAAAAATAGAGGATGGAGAAATAGACAAGGCGGAGGGGAGGAACCGCTGTCAGGTTGAACATAACGTCTCACTTTGTGCAGTGGAAATTTAAGTTCTATCAAAGCGAGAATTAATAAGGGCGTGTGTTTCAACAATTGTGGACACATCCTCAGGGAGCATTAACGTTTCCCTGTTCCGCATATTAAAAATCAGTGTTTTTTTCTGGTCTTGTGATCGTGTAATTTTAATTATATTTTTTTATTATCACCATGGCATATTCTCGCAATTAGAAACAAAAAAGAATATTGGTTAAAAAAGAGGTGTGGGTTAAACTGGAGTTGTAAATTTCAGCTTCACGATCTTTGATATGCAGGCTACTATTTCAGATTCTTGCAGAATGAGTATTATCGGACTACGGAGTGAAAGATTACTAAAGTGTGTCCTTTAGAGGCGAAGTTGCTCTGGAATGACCTTACAGTAATCCATCATCCTGTAAAACCTGCCAGTTCTGTCGATCAACATAGCGTCTTTCACGGTGTTTTTTTTTTTTTTTTACTTCCAAGCGATTTTTGTTTCAAAGAAGGAATATGAAAACCCGAGTTAATAGCATTAACTCGAGAGCGTATAGCAGGTTCACAACCGCTCAGGGGAAACGATCGTTTCTGTTTGCGGTGCCATTTTGAAAGGCTGATGGGATGAGCAACCTGACACACGCTCTGGCACGAATTGCATTACACTTAGTGGACCCTGGGTTTTGGATCGGCGCCTGTGAAACATGACATGCGAAAATGACATTATAACTTAATTATGATTTCTGACGCCTCCAAAGCGATATCCTACCAGGAAGATCCAAAGATCCGCAACGCAGTTGTCCTGATGATGATGATGGTGATGATGGTGGTGGTGGTGGTGATGACTGGTGGTCTGCGATAAATTTCTTCTAATATTAACAACTGGAAAACATTTTTACACAATTATCTACATTGTGTAATCTAAAGATTACACAATTATCTACATTAACCTATAACCACTGTCTATTTGCAGTCTGCGTGTACTTGCATAACCTCGGACGAGATATAACAGTGATGCTAAGCGCGGCAATCCATACTTTCATCCGGGATGCAGTTCTTGGAGACTTACCATGTGGCCAACCCTGTGTCGGTCCAAGTGACCACGAGGCTTGGCCTTCAGAGAAGTAGATTAGCATAAAAATCTTATTCTGCGGGCATGGCATTAGCAAACATATTACCCTCTCACGCGGCTCTGGCCCAGCCGAGATACTCTGCTCGGAATCAATTACTAAATTACTCCAACCTCTAAGTCGACATTAACGGGAGAAGAAATGCCATCGACCGGACCGAAATAAGATTTTGAAAAGATGTGATCATTTAATCTCTTGCCAGTGTGTTCAAGAATTTGATTCATAAAATTGTCTAAAATGAGATGGAATTAAATTCTTATCGGTGTCCGCTGTCATCGTTTCATCTCGTGCTGTATAGCGTTGGTTTAACAATGACTCTTATTAGATCCTGCCAAGACCGGCTCTAGTTTGCACAGATGGGCACTATTTCACTCTTAAATCGCCATTGTAGGTCTGTAAACTAATTTTACTGTAACCTATGCAGCACCTAATGCATCGTTTTAGCGTTATACTGTTATTTTTTTGTTTATATTGGAGAGCAAACCACCTGTTTAGTTTACTAAAAATAGTGTTCACTTTAAAAATGTTAACATATGCGTAACAAATCGCCTTGACAACGATGCTCTTATTTATCTAAACGATTTTTTCCTGCATATTAAGCGTAAGAGGGCGTGCCTGTTTATTTTTAACATAGTTTAAATAGGAGAACAAGGTCACTCGTGCAAACTGTACCCAAAAACCGAGAGGAGGCATATTTTCTTTAGCACACTGGCATTATTCTCTGCATTAGCAATTGACAATTATTAGGGCAGATCTCATAAATCAGCCGGCGGGCCGTTATTATTGGTGAATAGAATGGCCGGGGAGGCTCGGGTCACTGTCATTAACCAGAGCCGTCTCTATGCTACTACACAGGCGGCCTGGTCGGCCCCCCGAAGGCATTTGGGTCTGTGTAGGACCTGCTGGCTAATATCGCCGTGTGCGGGGCTAAATGCTTAATCACACATGCATTAGCGAGAGACAGCGGGCTATTGTGTAGAACGAAGGTTTACTGGAATTAAGCGATTAATGACCAGCTATGCGACAGGCGACGCCGCAGCACATCGAGAATGATTGAGCGTTTTTTAATGTTTAAAAAATCCCTCTTGGCCTCTCAGGGCCCCCTAGTTGGCCCTCAAATTGACTCGCAATTACAGTAGGCTAAATCCTACCATCTATTAGCCTATCAGAAGTCAAGATTAGAGCGAGTTATGGGCCTTTTCTTAAGGAGTGTTGCGAGTCTTGTCGTGGCGCTGTGTGATGCTCAGAAAGCAGAAATTACATAGCCGCTTTCGAGTCATCTCACGTTGCTTAAATGCTAATTTCTTTATCTTGACTCGGTCCTTTGTTGGTAATTTTTGTGCACACGCCTGGAAGCTGATTCATACTTGCTATTTACTTATTACTCACTATTACAACAAATATTAGGTTCAATTTCGTCTGATTTCATTCCTCATATGAGTTCATGCAAAGTGACATCTTGGCTTCTTGCGTCCAGTACTGACAGTGACCTGCAGCCTTATCTGAACTGGCCGTGAACACTTTATTTCCCAGTGTGAGCACAAAGAGCAGCATTCTTTAGCATCCATCAGTGACGATAAATCACATGCGACCCATGTCATATTTTGGGAGCATTTCATTTCTTGCCAGAGAACCAGTGCTTCTGATGAATGAAAACGGATATCAAGGGTCACTGATGCGGCGCGCATGACCCTTTGAACCCACGGTCTTATAGGGCCTGGACGACCTTCAGGGTTGGGGGGGGGGGGGGGGGGGGGGGGGGGGGGGGGGGGGGGGGGGGGGGGGGGGGGGG
>JAOYMR010000009.1:9353931-9370403 GCA_025802075.1 Tenebrosternarchus preto | reverse complement strand
TCTCTCTCTCTCTCTCTCTCTCTCTCTCTCTCTCTCTCTCACACACACACACACACACACACACACACACACTGCATTATTGTTCTCACCTGCAACATAGTTCATGATGCTTTATCAGTCACCTAGATCCAGTCACCTAATCTGGTAGTAAATACACACACACACACACACACACACACACACACACACACACACTGCGCTAGGGCAGTGTGCCATGGTTTTATGAAGCTCTGTGCATCAGCACATCACCAGTGGCCCTGTTAGCATCGCCTGCTCTTTCGAAACACTCGCATACACACAAAAAGACGCGTCCGTGCGGCACAGCGCGTATCTGTACGAGTCTCCACTTCATCTGAAGGAGAAGGACAGTGAATGATGGGCATGTTCGCCGCACACTCTCTCTCCCGCTCTTAACAGGGCTGCAGTGAAGGGGCGGAGAGGCTCTTAGACAAATTACACCTCATTAGATGCTGCCTCTCACCAGCATGTCATGTCAGGGGGAATCTTTTTTCATTTGCGCAAATTTGCCTGGAATTTTGGTCCACCCCCCCCTCCCCCCCTCCCTCTCCATTATCAAACGCAAGAATCTGATTAGGTCGCGATTATTCTCTTACTCTTTCGTGGCTCTGCATAAGACCCCCCTCTCTCCATCACTATCTCTCTCTATCTCTCTCTATCTCTCCATCACTATCTCTCTCTATCTCTCTCTATCTCTCTATCACTATCTCTCCCTTTATCACTACATCTCCACTTGAGTCATACTACAGATGCACATGGTTGCATTGCCTGGACGAGACACAGTATTTACCGTGTGTTTAAAATGTATTGATGCTAATGTTCATAAAAAGATCATTTCTATTTTGTGGAAGATTAATATATGGAAGACCCATATTTATTTTGGATTCTTCAAGCATTTTTTGAACACTAGTTTAAAATAGATAAATAATTTATTGCAAAGCATTTTATACCTGTTTTTAAACCTTTTAAATTATTATTTGTTTTATTCATGGGCAGGTTTGTTTTAATATTTGATTAGATTTACAATATTCATACATAACAGTAACTCTGAGATATAATTGTATCATTAGGTGTGATTACTATATTATTTCATCAGGGAATTATTCTTCATACATATGTTTCTGTTGTTGTGAGCATTAATGAAATTATATTGGTCTTTTCGGTAATTCGACCCTGTTCTCCTAGTAACCCAACAAATAGTCACAAACCACTACATAAATTCTCTGAAATTTCGGATGTTTCAGGCATTATTCAGCGTTCATTTCTGAGGATGTTAGCCATGTTATTCTATTTGCAATATCTACAGGTTTAATCTTGAAAAGTTTTGCAAAGTACATTTTTAACCATAGCCTCAGAAAACAGTTTGAATTTCATTTCGGTGTCTAGTTCTGTGGTATAAATCTGTACTATCGGCCTTTTCATTGCAGTTTAATCAAATACCGTCGAACTCTATCAACTCATTTAGAGGATGAATGAACACTTTCTTGCAGAGACAAAATCGAATCTCACAGAACAGGTGAAAGGGATTCCTATGGTTAAATAATCGCTTCAATTACGCAATTAAACCCTAAATTGCAATTGGATTAACAAGAGAGAGAATTGGATCCTGTGGCTGCAAATATGACCCCCTCCCCTGTTCTAATCACGACTACACAGTGATCCTGTACTCCAGGTTTACCTCGAACCCTTAACTACTACTGGCACAGTGTTAGTTGTGAATAGGCCACTGCATTCTTTAACTCTGGATAAAACCCAACTTAATGAAAAGAAATACAGCGTATGGTCATTTATTGTGTAGGTCTTACTTCATCCCTAATAGCCCGTATATAAAGAGTAATAAAAATGAATAACAATGAAATAAACCAGTAATAAACCAATAAACCAAATCTATTTAATTATAATTAATTTTTTTAAAGAATTGTTCCGATAATAACAAGCTGTCATTTCGTAATAACAAATTCGCAATTCAGTGTTTAATATTTTTCCAACCCCCTAGGCTACAAATAAACATATGCACGTGTGTATTCGCTCGTGCATATATTCATGTAGTAGTTTGCACAGAACAGAACATATATCAAAACGGCATTCAAATAGTAAAGATTAGCATGCATAATTATTCAAACAGTCAAAAGCGAACATTTTTGATTTTGCTTTCTATGCCTCGAGGTGTTGTCAGAATCTAGCCACCTCCCTCAATGCCAGTTGAAAAAGAACAGGAGGGAGAAAGTTAACGAAAAGGAAGCCGTCGTAAATGACCCTGCTGAGCGAGGCCAAACAAGCTTACCGACAACACCCCCCCCCCCCATTCCTCTCTCTCAGCCTGTCTCTCCATCACTCGCTCTGTCTCTCGGCCGGCCAGAAACAAGGCCGGGCTGCAGGATACCTTGTAGGAGAGCTTGGCTATATGAAAGGCGACCCTGGCGGGAGATGATGGCCTGCTAATTGCGCTTTTGACGGATGCCGTGTTTGTACTGCGTGAGGTGGATGGCGGCAGCGAGCAGATATTATTGTGCTGAGGCCACGTATCGCGCAGCTACCATGAGCCCCTATGGCTGGCTATTCACACACTCTTTTATAACAGCTAGTGCTGTCACGCAAGGAAAGCCTACAAGCCTACCGAACAGAAATGCGTAGGTGTTATAGCTTGGATTTTGCCTGTCAGTCAGAAGAAAGCGCCGAATTAATTAATTTGCTGTCACAAATAAAATGTACGTGTTATATGCGCTTCGTAACGTTTGCCGAACTTTGTGCTCGTCCTCTCTTTGAATCTCTCCGCAAGATGCACTTCAGAGATAGGCCTATTTACTTTACTTTATTTCTACAGGTTACAGCCTTGGCGCAATGGCACTTGGTCTTGGACAGCCGGTGCACGGTCAGAATGAAAGTTGAGTTGCTCCTAGAATACCAAACCACACGAAGTCGTCCTCTGCATAAATTCGTTGTCATTATTTTCCGAAAGTGAACTTATGTACAAAGTAAACTTTACAAAGTGGTATTAGTTGTTATGTTACTGTGACGACAAAGTGTAAACATTGTGCAACGCGTAGGCTTGAATTTACAGGCAAATATAATTAGGCCAAGATAATCGTTTTACATAAATATGTAAGTGTGACGTAATTCAAGTTCTTTTATGCCACCATTCCTTTTGTGTAACATTTCAAGCCCAGATTTTGGTTATGCGGTGCTGGTCATCTTTTTAATTCAAGAACAATTGTTTCACTCCAAGTTTTAAAACTCCGTCGAGCACCGTTCTTTATTCACTCCTTTCTTTTAACTGTTTCTCCCCCTGTCTCCCTCAGCAGGGACTACGAATTTTTCCTCTCTTCCGACCCCCAACCGCAGACTGTCCGCTCTTCTCTTCCCTCCTCGTTCATCCATCCCTCGTTCGTACTCTTCTCCTTGCCTCAGACGGCTGGTGGCTCAATGGCTAACTGGATTACGGGGACAACAGAGCACCTTCCTCTATGCCACTGGCTTCAATATACTTGCGCCAGCATCTATTGAGCGCGGCCGGTCCCCGCGCAGGCCCGGCTTCATTGAGCCGTGTATGGGGCTTTATGGCATGCGTGCTCGGCCTTGCCCCTTTCCCTCATCAATCATTCGGCTGTGGGGGTGCGCTCCAAGCACAGACAGGCCTCAATGCGCCTGTCCAACGAACTCTAAAGGAAGGAAGGAAGGAGAGAGAAAGAGAGAGTTTGAGAGAGAGAGAGAGAGAGAGAGAGAGAGAGAGAGAGAGAGAGAGAGAGAGAGAGAGAGTTTACTACTGCACGGGTCAGTCCTCCAACAAGGTTCCAACAGAATTTTGATACATATAGGTTATTCAGATAGTTATAAATCTATATTAATCGAAGCTTTTAATTATTATACTTGAAGATCTAAAATGCATGACTACCAAGTAGCCTAGTCTAAACCTGTTTGACCTGATCATTAAAACAGAAATTTGTCAATCTGTCGATTTTTAACAGTTAGGATTTAGGCCTATATTGCCGATTTATCCAAAATCAATTAGTTTTCAATCTATAAAGTTTTTATGATTCATTCCGTATGGTCATACTCTTCCGCAACAATTGTAAAAGCGGTTACCGGGGAAAAGATGTCTCATCGGGTCTGTCGACGATATCGCTTTCCTTTTTTTTCATCAGGCCTCAACAGTATGTCGAATTCTTCTCCTTGCACTTAACTTTTTTAATAACGATTTTCCCTCTGGCCGGAGGCTCACACTAGTCTCCTAGAGGAATACCTCAATCCGATTATGGTTCTATTTTACAGCAGACGCCAGGGCGCAATAAGAGCAGGGCGTACGGAAACGGGCCTTCACCCATCAATTAGATCTCTATTAGCAACCAAGGCGGACCTCACTGAGGGTGCGCAGCGTCCATACTCCAACCAAGATGCGAAATTAAACAATTCTTCAAGCCTGTAAAGCCTAACCTAGAATTCCTCTTTATTCAGCCTCTGTGCCGTTCGGTTTTATTTGCCAACGTGCATAAACGTTCAAGTACTTAAGAGTTTAAATAAACCTAAGATCATGCAGCCTATGAGTAGTTTTTGCCGCTGAAAAAGCACGTGACATAAATTAGCTGTGGATTTAATTACGTGGGTGTTTCAAAATGACGTACACAGGAACATTTTCTCTGATGTGTAATAGGCTATTTCCAAGAAAACAGTGCGCGACAAGAGAATCTACAGTGTAATTGGCAAAAAATGAAACACTTCTTGTTTTTAAATTGCGCAGTTTATACTAAACAGAGAGTTCCTTTTCTGAATAGGGATTTCAGGTTATATCCTTACTAAACCTTCTCTATACACACGAGACACGTACACGAGAGTAGTGCTGAACCCTCATGTCATAATTCCAAATAGGCAATTTGCATCCTGCGCATCCTATTTCGCATAATTCATTTAAATTATGCTTTGAGATGTCAAAATCAGGAGTCTGTTTGCCAAAGAAGTATGGAAATATGATAACGCACGTAGTTAAAGTGTTTTATTTGTATTTGATTCCAGACAGATTGTTTAAAAGCCCCACTTATGCAATATCTCGGTGTATAACTGGTCTTCTATTGCCCAAGTATTTGCGCTTTTACAATAAAATTAAACTTGCCTAACAATGCACGGGGAATCCTTAACATTGATCATATCGTCACTGACATCTCGTGCCTAAAGCATTATGCCCGTACAGTTGTAACATCGCACACATTTTCAGCGCAATCCAACAGGATAAAATGCTACTGAAACAACCTTGGTTTGTTTAACCTTTGTTAAAAAAAACCTGTACGAAAAGTGACCGGAGACGCGAGCACGTATCTCTCTATTTATTCAGTCAAAGGATGGCCATTTATCATCGATGGAGACAGCTTCGCATTTTCTACCTAGCTCTCTCAGACCCTGTCCCAAATTCAGCATTTTTATGGAAAACTGCAGTCATTTTGATTGATGAAATCTAAAGATGTCTAAAACAATCCGAGAGATCCCCAACTGTGGCGCTCCTACGGGGTGCTTCACTCTAGGCATTGTTGCAGTGACATAAGGGGGGAGCTTCGTGAGAATACACGAAAAAATCGCGATTTCAGTGTAAAAGCGGATAGAAAAGGATTTCTTTACATTCATGCAGACGGGCAGTGGGAAAGTCGGAGAAACTCTTTCCATTTTGGAAGCAAACAATACCACCTCAGTTTCAGTTGACTCGTTCAAAACATAGCCCTGTACTATATGGCTTAAGACTAAAGAATGGGCTATTTATTAAAGTGATGGACTTCGGAGTGTTCCTTTTAAAAGTATTCGCTTAAAATTCAAGACCCCAGGATGGAGTTACTTTATGGTGTCTTTGATAAGATAATTTGATTTGCAAAATGGCGTTGGGGCAGCAGCCTTATGGGGGCACGAGAACGTTTGTTATGCATTTACCACATAATTATGACTAAGAATTTTAAGTTGAAAATTCGAAAATACTATTTATATCTTCAGACAAATGGTCCCCGATGTCATTTTCATAAAATGTGCTGGCTTGTTTGCGTTGATCCATGAGAAAAGCATTATTAATGTCACCTGCTTAATTGCCCTAAATTGTCCCGTGCATTATTAATAAGGCCAGCCCGTCACAGATTCACCATCGGAAATATCTTACTTAATGTCGCGTCACCCAAAGGGAGCTTTAATAAATCTTCCCCCATTTAACTGCGTTTTTCCTCAGACTCCTCGAGGCAGATGGAGGCCATGTCAAGATTGCGTTTGTGTGGCTGTGCTTAGGAGCAGCTGCTCCAAAAAACAGACAAGCCCTTGTCAATTAAGCGCTGACAAGAGGACCCTCGGATCGCCCGAGGCACTGCGGACACCAGCAGTGTACAGTCCCGGCAATTAGTGTCCATTTCTGTCGAGACCTCCATGGAGCACGCAGACACGGGGCGGTCAGATGGCAAAACACTGCAAAGAAAACGAAATATGGGAGTCGAATTACTGTACACGATGAACAGAAGAAAACAAATGTCACTGGGATAGTACGGCGTGCGGATGGAAGTCCAGATTTTACGAAACGACGAAATTATTTCAAGCAAACAGTCATATAAATGACAAGCCACTGCTGGATGGCTCACCAAGGGCCTTTGTCGTGGGTGTCACCGCAAGCAGCTTGTGAGAATTCCGAGCCGTCGTGCCGCTGGCCTTTGGCCTGGTGGGGGTTGGACCTTCGGACAGGACCAGCCGGCCGTTTCAACAACTCGCTGATAGTTCGGGTCAGAGAGGCCAAGTCTCCAACAGGACAAGCAAAGTCCTCGCCAGCGGCAGCTGAGCCGAACAAAACGGCTCCAGCTCGGTCAGCCCGGGGAATCATTAGAGGAAGCGTTTGTTTAACTAATTAGTTAGCCGGGCAGCCGGAGGGGAGTCTTGTAGGAACAAGGCATTCACTCCGAGGAAGATCCAGAGTTCAAAGTACAGGATGGGGACAGGGCAACGACGCTTGCACGACGCTGAACCAGCCTGTTACTGAAGTTCAAGAACAGAACAAACAGCACAAGCCACCAATGGGCACTGCATTCAACAGTCAAGCAAAAAGCGACCCGAGTGAGAGAAAGAAATGATACCGTTTTAAATATGGGAAAGTTTGGGGAACGGGTCGCCAGGTCAAGAAAAGTCAACAAGAGAGCAACGTTGATGACAGAAGGAATTTAGAATCAAAAAAACATAAATCTTCAAGTGAGGGCAGAGACACAATGAGCACAAAGGGAGAGAGTGTTCGAGTCAACACTGATGTGTTGTTGGCAAAAAGAATTAATGGATTGGTCCAAGATGTTAACATCTAACACAAAACGAATGGACGTTAAAATAGAAGGGGTTCCCTTAAGACCAATAATTACACGTATTGAGCTGAGGGCGTTTAATCTTAAGCCTATCCATGGCTATTTATGGTCTTCGGAAAAAAATCATGATAACAAAATCCCATTTTGGACTGAACCAAGAACATTTAATTGGGTCTACCTTAGACTTCAGGCACTAACTATGTGTAGGACAACCGGTCTAGGTCTATCGCCGAAGAGAATAGCTATCGAGGTGCATATATCTATGCATCTGGCGACTTCGCTGACCACACAGCGAGGTCTATGTCATGATCATTGATGAGAACTCTGCGTGACCTTGGGTAGTTTCTCAGCGCTATGCTAATAGCCCCTCCCTTTGTAACCCTTGTTAGTCCCCTCGTCTGTCCCCAGAAACGCCGAATTCCATAACTCTTCATAAGAAGCATTATTAGGGAAATCCTTCCTTTTTGACAATTTAATAGCGCAAACCAATCATGTCCCTGACACCAACCATTCATCGCCAGTCACAGACAAAGACCAGGCCTTCTAGCAAAGTCTCCCTTAGTCTGCGCTATTTCCAGTTCAGTTCACAATGCAAGCATTGTTAAGCTTTAACGGTTATGTTTATGAAACCAGTCATAAGTGTATGAAGTTGACGTTTCGTCCAATGAGATCATTAAATTAATTAGTGCTGGCGTGACCATGCGTCCACTCTATTTTTAAAGTCAGTAGCACGTCAGGAGCACCCACTGAATTGCCAGTGACCGACATTTAACAAGTGAGGAGTAATTGTGCTTTAAATCTAAGATATGAATTCTTTTCCGAATCAATTTAACAGTTTCAAGGCAATTTTGCAACGTTCTCCAATGGGACTAACAAGGCAGAAAAAATTGATGCTTCGTGGCCTCACCTTTGGGAGCGCCTCAATAAAAGAGACATCAGCTTCACACCACGCCGTATAATTTTTAATATATATGCAATAAATGTTCAATTTGTTGCCTGAAATGACGGGAAATAATTTCGTCATATTTAAAGGCATTATTACACCCATGCTCTCGCTCGAGCTCCTTGTGTTTGATTAAGTCATTCTGAGATTGTGTTTGATAAGTTAATAACGATACTGATACTCTCCTCATGACATTAAATTCTCCACGGGGCAGTTAGAAAAGTGCTTCCTGAACAAAGAAATCTCCGCTTTGGCCTGTTTACCCAAGCTTGTCAATCATTCATTTCTTTATTTGACACCTTTATCGGTATAGCGTTAGGAAATAGCCAGGAAATTTCCCACAGCTCAATCTCTTATTAAAATGTAATCAGATAAATAGGCTTAATTAAGAAAATAGCCTATGGAATGGAAAAAAATCACATCACAATAGCCTATGTGATTTTAAAACAATATTATTTACGTCAACTTTATAGGTTATAACCTAGTTATACTGAAATATAATTAATTTAAATCCTAACTTAAAATACATAGGTCTATCTTTGAACGATAAACCTGGGAGGGGAAAAAGCGATGCTCTTCAGCTTAAAGTAATACACCATATACACAGCCTTTGGTTAACAGGCTTAAGTTAAAGGCAGTTTTGCTGATATTTGCAGTGAAGTGATGACCTTGCCACTTGATTTAGCACAAACGTTTGAGCCAGTTTTCATTCGCCCGAGCTACAAACCGTTTTGCAGCTCAAGCTGCACTATTTTCTTGATGAGTTCAAATCGTTGCTCTGAACTCTTCGTGTCTTAAGGCTTAAGTCATGCAGTACTAGACACGATGGGACTGCTGGGAAGAAATGAGCGTTTTACAATGTTATCAAAGCTTTAATTTTCAGGAACGAGGGTTTATTCCCACCATAAATAAAAAATACATATTCTCTATTTAATCGTTCGATCTTTCGTCTTTAAACGTAGCGCAATTTTTTAACAACAAAAAATAAGTTTTGTTGTTAATATTTTAATAGGCGTCCGGAACCATCACATGCTAACCAAACGGGCGTCTGGAACAATCAAATATTAATACCGTATCATATTATTTCCCCTTCAATTCACTCCATGTACCTTTCAATGTAACTGAATGAACGAAAAAATAACAACAGCTTGTGTCAACTAAAAATTTGTGAAACGCCTCGGCGATTTGTGGTGACAGTCATGATCTCATCAATTCAGTGCGACCAAGTTAACCAAGCAAAGCTGTAAGGATACTATGACAGTGATTTCTTCTACCCGTTTAAATAACGGAGAGCAACATTCCATCACAGAGGCTAAAAAAGAAAAGAAATGAAATCAAAACAGAAATCAAAACAAGATATGCCGATAAAATCAGCTGTCACCGAAACATCTAAGTGGCAAAATAATACAAGAGTAATGCTAACTCTTTAGGACAATGAGTGCGCATTCAGGGTAGGGCGTGTGAGTAAAATGGCATAAACTATTCGACTGTTGTAGAATTATTCATGTCCAAAAAAGATAATCAGTGGTAGCAATGTTCACAAATTAAAAGTCGTTTTTATCTTGCATTTGAATAACTCCGCTGTATTATTTTATTTTATTTTATTTTATTTTATTTTATGTGCAGCAATACATCAATTTAAAATAATAGATGTGCACGCCTACGTAGCTTTAAAACGGGTCTCTAACCTTTTTTTAACCTGTATTTTAAAAAATAAAAAAATAATAAAAGCGGCCGCCGCCCTTTGGTACATTTGATGTTTGTTTCTTTGACGAGCAATTGAAAGACTTTTGTTGGAAATTGATTTACCGTGTCCCTCTTTTACTTTTATGCGCTCTTTTCGGTATAGATTTGGTTTGTTTCGTACCGTTGCACTCCCTGTTTGTTTTTATCTCTTTTCGGTTGTCTTAGATTTGGTTTGTGTCGTACCGTTCCACTCCCTGTTTGTTTTATCTCTTTATTTTGGTGTGATACATCTGCACGCAGAATACAGTCCTCTTTTCCGATAACAAGCGCGTTTCTTTTGAAGGTAGCCTTTGATTTCGGCTGCTTTTCTCTCGTCATTGGGTCCAACTTGTCAATCCCTCGCTTTTGTTGCGCGCGCGGTTTCTATGCAGAATAGACGCAAAGACCGTGGTCCGTGGTGATGGATCCGTTTTGAAAAAGGAAGAGGTTAAGGGTGGAAAAGTGAATCGGTTGCCATAGTATTTGTTTCAGTCTTACTAAAATGCTTCAAATATTTCGTCGTTTATTTATATTTTTCATTTAGCTTACGAAATAACAAGAAATACATTGAATTCATTCCCAGCGTACAATTTGGTTTAGAATGTATAGTTTGTTTGTTTTTTGGAGAACTGCAGGCTGCAGTTCTAGAGGATATAAGAGTTCAAGAGAATATATCGTTATATATTTAGTAAATGTAGTTTCCAAAATTATTTTCAATTTATCCGATTCTTAGAAATCTTTTAAACTTGCATGCAGTAACACCTCTCTAAAATTAGAGCAAATGCTCTGTAATATTTATGATGGTGGGAAATGAAAACAGGTTTGTAGATTATACCAACAAGCTCAATGAATGCGATGCGGGAAAAAAAAAACTCCATCAAAATGGGCTTGTAGGATCAGTGTTGCTTCGTATTTGTTATGGTGTTATTTGCTATTTTTTCTAGATCATTCGCGTATAAATGTTGCTTAATAGTAGCCTATGCACTGCAGTTTAACGTTGCGATTCCTCTGAGAATAGCAAACTATTTACGGCTGCTTTGCCACGTAGGCTAATCGCCTGAGCAATGCAGCGAAAACGTGATCCCAGAAGAAAAAACGCTTTGCACTGCAGCTGTTCCTAAATCGCCGCATTGCCTCAGCAACACCAACCTTTATACGAAAAACACCCAACTTCCAATTTTTTTCAACCTATACAGAAATCTATAAAGTTTATGAAATAAGGAAAAAGTCGACTTCAAACATTACAAATGGACTTTTTACTTACAGTGTCTTCATGTATCTTATTCCGTCTCATATCCTGTCATATCCTAAGAGTGGGCTACAGTAGAGTTTGTCTTGTCTTTTTCTGGGAGATTCACTTTAACAAGTGGAAAGTTTGTGTCCTTCTGCGCCATTTTATACATGATGAGCCGTCAGTAATAGGATTATTAAACAAAAACGGTTTCAGGCGCTGGCGTTAACCTTTTTTAATGCCTAATTAGGTTTTGCAAAGAAATAATTAGATTTTGCATCGCGTACATTGCCTATATTTTCAACTGACGCAGAAACAGTTTCATCATTACAAGACCTCCTTGTCGATCACCTAAACAATATACATTCAGTGTCACTGTACACAAGATGATTTAAAAATATGCTGTGATCAAATATTGTACATAAATTAATTACGTTCCACATATGCCCGAAACACCATTCAGCTACAGTGCAGAGAGCGCCCTCTGGTCGTCAAGGTCGTGTATTACTTTAGATTTTTCTTGAAGATCCAGCCATAACGCCTGGTATAACGCATAACGCCTTAGGAAAAGCGATTTAGTTACACCTCCACCACCACGTACCGGATAAACATGACAATGCATTGCTTAGGTTGTCATGTGAGGATCGATAAACGTTTCAAACACGTTCTTACAAGTACTAAGAAATGCATGTATCTTTATTGGATACATTTGGTGCATGCACTTTAGGCTATACCAGTATATATTTTTTCAACCTAAACTTCAAGCGTTTTTAAAACCGAAACTCTACTATGATCAGTCATCTCATTTCGGATGCAAAGCCTAATGTGTTTTAACTGCTATTCATCGGCGCCCTGATGTCCCGTTCCGCAGTTTTTTAGTACTAGCCCCATCTAGTGGCCGTCTACAACGAACGCCTGATCGGACGTAAATTTATTTTACCGAACGCGTGCAAGAAATTGGTTTTAGCTTTGATGTCTCAGATTTTGTAACACTTTTGTATCACATTGTAACACATTCACGGATGAATTTGAGAAACAGTACAAACACGCGTGTGTGCGCCATTATTAAAATGAATAACAGCAACAGCGGGAAGAGGGCACAGAGATTTCTCCTTAGAACCGTTAAATCAGAACAGTTTTCCCATGGGGAATCACGGAGATTTGACCAGTAGAGGCGATATCGTTTATTGGCTGGAATGACCGAACCATCGATTATTCTGGCTAGTAACGGGCATTTCACAAGGCTTCAGACATACCGAGATCAACCTCAACTCCCCACCCCGCCCCATTCCCTCCCAAAACAGAAAATAAAAACTGCTATGACATTACAGATATTAGTTTCCCATTGAAACTTAATTTAGAGACACTTAAACATAAGACAGCTGCTCTACAGACACATTCTGTATTTCAACAGGTTCGAAAAATAAACTTCCCCTACCGTGCAAACACACCTCAAACATTGTAAAACATTGATCATCGTTAAATAAACAAAAAATGCTTAAAAATTATTCTGTGAGTGTTAAGAGCTGTGTTAAAAACACCTCTGTGCTCACTTTCATCTTTAGGCACATTGGTAGTGACTTCTTTCATCTACTGTTGAGCTTGGCTTTAGGTGACATCTTTATATCAATCATGCTTTATGTAATCGTGCTTTATGTCAGTTCAAGATTAGTTTGCTGTATTGTTCACTTGGACTTTGTTTGTTTCTTCCTAAGTCAGAAATATAGCACAGCGTCTGGTTAAACGTCCATTCCCAGCGTATAGCTGCAACATCCCTTCCTTTAAGTTCTTGCTCCTTGAATCTTGATTTGTGTAACCTGTCTCCATACTTCTCTGAAAAGCTCCTCAGATGATCTTCTTAGAGATCCCGGTTCAGGAAGCAACATTCTGGCTGTTCTCCGTGGCCATCCAGGACCCCTGCGCTGGCCAGGACGTGGGGTGGCCTGGTGGCGGCCAGCGCTGATCAAACTTGCTGAAAAAGAGAGGGTCGGTGAAAGGGCCACCATAGATGATGGTCTGCAACAGATAGACCACCACCACCACCAGGCAGGAGATCAGAATGAATGGCAGGAAGGGGCGGAGATGGGTCCAGGCCACGCCCACACCATAGCTCAGCCCACCCGCATTCCGATAGTGGGTGGTGTGGCGGGATGAGGAGGATGGGGGCAGGGCCGAAGGAGAAGCTTCTCGAGAGTCGGACGGACAGACAGAGGCAAAAGTCGGAGTATCCATTTATGAGAAATGGGGAGGTATGGGGAAAACAGACAATCGCGCAAACAGGTGAGACTTTCAAAAGTGAAAAGTCCAAAATCTAATCTGCAAAAACATGCTAGAAAAACAGACCTGGAGGAGCTAGTTGTAAAATAAAGTCTTACATTACAACAATGACTTCCATGTAAGCAATTCGATATGTCCTTGGATAAATCTTCTCTTCAGATTCTTAGTTCTTTCCAGGGGTGTTTGGAAATAGATCTGTCCCGCTGTAGTTTATGAGCTGTCCCGTATTTCCTTCTGTAGGATAGTTGTAATTCCATCTGGTTTTTTTTTTGGTTTTTTGACTTGAATAATGCAAAGGAATTATACCATATTTACATATTTCCTCTCCTTTGGCTCACCATATCCTTTTCAACTTCTCCACTTGCTTCTGTCTGAGACCTACACACACATTGAACAGCACTAATAAACGTGTTCTGTCAACTTAAGTTGCAAACATGCTAACCAAGGCTCAGGGAAATGTGATACCCAGGGAGAGGGGGGCTACAGAGAGGGACGGAGGAGAGAGACTAGTACAGCGAGGGCGAATGAAAATGTGATAAGTCCCATAAATAAATTTACTGACACATGACAGGAACATGTGGAGAAAGCAGATGAAGGGAGATTGAAGAAATGCGATGCATTAAATGTTCTTTTGGCAGGGTTGAAATGTATGTGTGCACGGGCAGACGCATCACACGCCAGTTCTCTCACGTTTCACGCACAGGCACACGTGTATCCTCACTTATAAACATGGAGCGAGCACTTTTAACAGCAGTGTATTAAATGTTGGTAGAACTGCATCTTGAACCATGTTCCCGATGCCAGTGAAACACTTCATGCAGATCTTAGCGTGTAACATTATCTCGGGGAGCGTGTGAGGTCAACTCTGTAACTTTAGAAATAAGTTAGTGTGCGTGTGTGTGCATGCGTGCGTGTGTGTGCACTGTCTCTCTCTCTCTCTCTCTCTCTCTCTCTCTCTCTCTCCCATATCTGGACAGTACTCAAGTACACATATATTTCTTATTTTATCAGTGTACTTTTATTTACACTGTGTTAATACTACAGAGACACCATCAGCCGGAAACAAATTCCTTGTGTGTATCCACATACTTGGCCAATAAATCTGATTCTGAATCTGATTAATGAATGTTTTAATCATTTAAATGACATAATTTAATCATGTAAAAGTCATTTGGTTGATTAAATTTGATCATTTTAAGTCTTTTTTTATTTACATTCATGTATTATCCTTTTTTATTAGTAAAGTACCTTGAACTGCCTCATGTATAAATGTGCTATTTAAATATGCTATTTAAATAACCATTCTTTGACTTGCCTCTTTCACCTCTGTATCTAGTACTCCTGACACAAGGTTTTATATTGTGGACAGATTACTCATCTTAACTGGACAGTGCTTGTGTTGAGGTCCTTCACAGGCAGCTTTTCCTGCCTTGTCAGGCAGCATGGATGACATTTGTAGTGCTAGGCCTTGAAGAGCTGTTCATTTCTTTAGCCAACAGGCATGGACAACGCCAGGTGCTGCTCAGTTATATGCGTTTGTGTATCTTGGATATTTACTTTGATGCTGATTGGTTCCTGCTCTGGGAGACAGCAGTGCTGAGCACTAAGCACTGGTGCTACGTGATGATTCATTCTCCCTTGTGCTTCTCCAGTTCCGCTCTGGGCGTAGCCGCAGTCAGGGCTTGGTTGAGTCTTGGACGGTTCGTCGGTGAGAAGTGCACTCCTTGTTTTGGTTTCGTGTATCTCTGTAGTCTGGATGCCAGTCCTGTTAAACTTGGTTTACTACTCATATAATAGTGTAGACTGCCTTCTCACTACTGTTTCCAATGATAGGTAGCATCTTAGATCTTTATGCCCTTCTGAGTTCTGTCTGAGGACATCGAGTTTGGTTTTCACCACTGATGAGGAATTTGCCAGTTTGTTGGTTTCAGTTATACAGGTGCTTGCTAGTGATGGTCGTTTATTATGTTAACTAAATGGTATGAAGTTACTACCAAGATAGTATGAAATTAAGTTACATTGAGTTTGAATGGTCCGTTGCAGTATACATGTGGTATAATGTGAAGTAAAATTATATATATGTGGTGTTCCAAAAGACCTCTAAGTTATAGCTTGATAAGTTATTGCATTTATTTGTATTTATTTATGTATATTTCCACACAGTAAACAGCAATCTGCATATAAACTACTGATAAACCAGACCAGACATCATCTTTATTTCATTCTCTCTTCTCTCTCTTTCTCTCAAATTACCTATAGTATTATCTGAACCGATTTTCATATTTCTTTAAGAGAGGGGCAAATGTGTACAATTACATATACAAAAATTGTTCAGGACCAGAACAACAGTTTGCTGGTGCTAACACAACAGGAGGCAGTAAGTTTTAAGGTGAGAAGCAAAGCTTGCAAACCACTTTTGCAAAGATTTATTCAGCCCCCAAATAATTAATACTGTAAAAAACCATATAGCTAGTTTTATATAAGATTTTAAAAATATTGTATATATATATATATATTCATTTAGGTCTCAGTTGCTTGCTCTCTGTTCACTCCATTGTCATTTTGATCAGTCTCCATCTTTGTCTCGCTGTCCTCTTCTGTCTGTGCTCCCTCTTCATCGGGACGACTCTCTCCTTCTCGAGTCTCCTCATCTATGACGTCACCCTGCACCGATCCCTTCTCCTCCTCGGCCTCCTCTCCTTCTCTACTGCCTTTGTCTTCTGTCTCTACCTGACTCTTGCCTGCCTCTGCTTTTTCACGCTCCTTCTGCTCCTTCTGTTGTCGCTCTATTTTTGAGAGGTGCTGGCAGAGCGACTGAACATAGGTGAACACACTGAAAGGGTCGGGCTTGTTCCCCATTAGTAACATATCTGAAACGTCCAGGAGGGGGCAGCAACCAGCTAGAGATCTGAGAGAGAGAGAGAGAGAGAGAGAGAGAGAGAGAGAGAGAGAGAGAGAGAGAGAGAGAGAGAGAGAGAGAGAG
>JAOYMR010000009.1:9305603-9315582 GCA_025802075.1 Tenebrosternarchus preto | reverse complement strand
TCTTTCTTAAGACTGTTTTATTCTGCCGTAAATATGTCAAAATTTGTCAAAAAAAATTGGATGTTTATTCTGTCTCACAAACATCCCATAAATGCTCAAGCCCCCCCCGCCCCCCCCCCCCCACTGTCACATGGTCACTCTCTTTTTTGTGTCTTTGCTTCCAGCCACAGATGGTTGTGTTTGCCTGCCCGGCTGAGCTGGTGTGATAGTGACGCTCGTCCTCATTCATGCTGGCGTATTAGAAAGAAAACGAATGTGTGCTAGTGTGTCTGTGTGTGTGTTTGTGTGTGTGTGTGAGAGAGAGAGAGAGAGAGAGAGAGAGTCTAATCTTGCAAAGCACGAGATCATTAACGGACAAGATTGGCTTTAGGAAGGAGGAGTGTGAATAGCACCAGAAGGGTCACTAAGATTTGAGTGTGAACGTCACCGTATGATCTAGCTATCAGAACAGAAGAACTGCAGAAACACACAAGGGTGGCGGCTGAGCTGAGACTCCGAGTAAAAGTATTTTGGGGTATTGAAACAGATGAGTTGAAACAGATGGGAAGGAGAGCAAGTGTCCATGGCACAGCGAAGTGGGCGGGGCAGAATGGTTGAACAGTGTGCTGCTACAAACTTTCTGGTAAGTTTTGGACTGGCATTTAATGAGTGTTATGTTCTCTAATGACACAAACACAGATACTTGGTCCTTCAGAATACGACAGTCACACCAGCCTATCAGTGGTCAGTTTCATACGCACTGAAAAGGAGGTGTGAGCTGGTAACATATGCAAAAAGGAGGTGCTGCTGTGCATGTTGCATCCTTGGGAACTGGTTCTAAATGCATGTCAAAATATAGGTCAAATAAACTATGAACTTCATGCAGGGGGAAATAGAAGATATGTGTGGTTTTAGATGGAGTGGTAAATTATGCACGAATGAGATGATTTATTTTTGTTGCCTGATACAGGGTGGGGGGGGGGGGGGGATGAAGGGGTGATGATCAAGAACCAGCGTCACCAGCGTGGGGGTCTACACCCTCTTCAACCCCCCCCCAGCTTCTGTTCATGGCTAAGAATACCAATGCCAGACGGCACCCGCAGAGTGTGTATGTGAGTGTGTGTGTGTGTGTTTGTGTTTTGGATTCATGAGAAGTCTGTAGCAGCTTTCAAAGTTTGCATGGTTTCAGTAACTTTCACTCAGATTCACCCAGATTCACTCAAATCCTGTTTTGGCAGCCTAGAGTTTCTATGCATAAAGCTGCTGGTTTTAGATGAACTACACGCTTTTACAGGCTCCCAAATAATTACATCCCTCTTTCTTTCTCTTGTTCTCTTTCTCTCTGTCTGTTGCCAATCTAGGCTTTTTTTAAATCATGTGGATCATGGTGATTAAGTCCAATTCCTTTATTTGCATCACCCTATTCTTGCCAGCCATGTTTGCTAAGGCTGTGCCTAAGATTGGCTTTCTAGCTCAAGACATGTACACACACACACACACACACACATTCTTGTTGTCCTGTTTGTTGATGAGTAAGAACACATTCAAAGGTCTCACTCCCACTAGTGTTCTTCGCTCTCTTTCATTGGTAGCTCCATTACTTCATTTCTCATAGATCTATTCATCCTTTCTTCATTTCTCACAGGTCTATTCATCCTTTCTTCATTTTTCAAGCATTTTCACTATTCGTTGCTTTTCATTAACATTCTTAATTCTCCCCATTAACATTCTCTCTCCCTCTTGTCCTTCGTTCCTGTTTGTACTAATTTTATTTAGTCTTTAACTCGGTTTCACCTATTTATCTCTTTTTTTCATTTAAACCAATTGTCTATTCCAATTGTCAAATGGTCATTTACACATATTGGACCGTGGACCTTGCACGCTATTAAATGTCGTTAAAAATAGCAAACGAGAAACCGCACAGCTCAAAATGTTATGACTAGGGTCCTTCTGCCCCCTAGTGGTTGCTATGTTACACTATGGCCCAGTTAGAACTTTGTAATATGAGTGAGTCGGTGGTTTACTTAAATCTGACTGCATTACAAAAAGGTTTTATAACTTATTCTGGATACACAGAATTGTAGCACATACTATGGCCGTAATAAATAACATAAAAAGATTATGATCTTTAATATGCTCACTATCAAATAAATGACAGGTGACATGAAGAAAATACAACTTTATTTATTGAAACTAAAAGCAATTATTAGACAATTGTGTTTAAATACTCATTATAACAAATATTTTGGTTAAAATAATATAATTTTATATATTTAGTTAAAAGAGAGTGAAGTAGCTTTACCTGCACCTATGATGTTGACAGTTCTCATTAAAAAAAATATTTAAAAGATAATAAAATAACTGAGGAATGTTTGTCTGACCAGAGTTCGGTAGTAGCAAGAGGAGTCCGTAACTTCTATTCAGATACTGCACCTGTGTGTATGTGTGTGTTTATGAATAAGAGAGTGAGAGAGAGAGAATTGTGTGTGTGTTTTTATAAGAGAGACATTGAGAATTGTGTGTGCGCGTGTGTGTGTGTGTGTGTGTGTGTGTGTGTGTGTGTGTGCATTTTTAAGGCCAGAGAATAAATGCTAGGGAGAAAAACAGGAAAAGAAACAAAAACTATAAATCATAATAAACACAAAGGAATTTCAGCCAGGAGGGAGGGGAGAGAAAGAAAAGAAAAAAGATTTTACAGCAACACACTTCACAAACTAACATCAAGACCTCTAACACCCACCCACTGAAAATAACACACACAAAGGTAGAGTTTACCATTACGGTTATCCCTAATTCTTCTTACTGTTAATCATTAGACTGTGAAGTTGCAAAATCCACTTTCAGTGCATGTATTTCAGTAAGAGAGGCTAAACTAACTGTTTTTTGTTTTGTCTGCTGAGAGCACCATTTTATTGTGGACTCTGGAAAAGGATACACAGTCATACATACCTTCTCTTCGATCTCTTTGATTTGTCGTCTCTGCATTTCAATCTTGTCTTCCAACTCTCTGATCCTCTATGAGATATAAACAAAGGCAGCCTTTTAAGTTGACGACAAATATATTTCCTTTTGTTTTAGTACAAATGTGTAAACACACACACACACACACACACACACACACAAACACCCCCCCACCATCTATTACACACACTAACCTGTTGTGCAGACTGGAGGAGCTCCATGCGTTGCTGTAAGATCAGTGTATCAGCATGACGACTCTGCCTAAGAATCTGCCTCCGCACCGCCTCCATAGACTCCGCTAGCTCTGCCCGCTGCCTGTCACTCAAACTCTCACCCAATCGACTGTCTGGGTCCTGCTGCAGGACGGCATAGAGCGTGGCCTCCAGCTCTTGCACCCTCTGGAGGACAACGACATAATACCAACACGACACTGATAGTACTCTGAGACGCGCATATTTTTATTAATCTAAAACAACAATAAACTTTCCTTCTTTTGCTATTTGACATTTTGAAAAAAACAAACAAACAAACAAACCAGGTGGGCGTGGTCTAGCGCCTGCTTCCTGTAGTCTAGCTCCTCCTCCAGGAAGCCCTTCTGCTTACTAAATAGTTCCTATTTAAGGTATAAACACATAAAATACAGTTTTATTGACTTGTGTGTTTTATTGTCAAGTTTGCAGCTATGTGTCAAAGCAAATGTCTTACCTTCTCATTCTCAAGATCAATCATCTTCTGTGTAAGTGCTGCTTCAGTGGTGTCTATCTGTTTCAGCCACTGCAGACAGACAAACAAAAATACACATACATATATATAAATACATAGCTATGTAAAGATATTATCTTTGAGAATGAATGTGGGAGAGAATGATACATAGCTATTTATGGAAACCACTATTATATTCTGAATGAAAATCAAATTTACTGATCTTTCATATTTTACTGCGTTTCACAGAAAATATGGTTTTCTTTATAATGTGGCATTAAAAACAAGAACCAAGACAACAACACACATTATTTAATTACATATATAATAATCATTAAAGAAGTTTTCACAGTAAAATGAAAAGCAATTAACTCTAGGTCTACTAAGTAATTCTATGCAATATCCTAATGGTAATATCCTTAATTAAAGACTTAATGTTTTTATTAAACCATCTTTGAAAAAAATCCCAAAGGTTTAATAATGCTATATACTCCTGATTCGATTAAACCAGCGATTGTATCTGGTTTAATAAACTGTGGAGGGTTAGTGTGCAGTGTGGTCAATCACTGGCCTTGAGAGAAGCTTACAAAATGGGCTTTACAATCACATTTATCCATGCAAGAAATTGAATGATAGGAGACATATATTAAACAAACAAATAAACAAACAACCCAGAACAGCCCACTGATGACACCACCACCAGTGCGACCAAAGAAGCTTTGCATCTCTGAACTGCAGTGAAGCTTCCGGACGCGGTGAGGTAAAGAGGATTCGTCTAGGGGGAGCCGGAGACGGCTGGCCCTGCGTACAACGGTAGGAACCTCCCAGAATAAGTGAAAATGTTCCATATAACAGGCTCTCGCAGCATGTGGCTGGTAGCAGACTGTCATGGTTACATGCAGGATTTTGGTTATTTCAAAAGATCTCAACCTATCAGGCTGTTAAGGATGTAGCTCTGTAAGATCATTACCGTGTGTTCTTTGATACGTGGTGCTCAATAGAACTCAAGACCTGATTTTAAGAAATGCTTTACAAATGATAACACAGCTACGCCTATCAAGAGCAAAAATGTGCACGGCACCATACAAACCATCCAGGTCTGTGGATGTTCTGCTGAATGCTTTCAACTCAAAGATTGTGCCAGTTAAAACTAAAACAATTTCTTGCCAGCAGAGAGCATGGAGAAATGCTACTGGAGTTCAAATCCAAAGGCTGGAAGCAGATGGTACCAAGAAACCCCCATAGACATGCCACATATTTCTAATATAATAGACCTTTTTCTCCAGCATTATCAACAACTACATTCACAAACTTGTGAACAAAAATGGCGCCTGAATTAGTATCATTCTAATGTGTTTTTTTTTACACTCACTATGTAATGGTGCAGGTAGCTTTCATTTGGTTAAAGGAGATATGTTTTATTCCAGCCAATTAAACATATTTAATTAAACAATGAAATTTAATAAAAAATTACGCACATGCTTTTAGACATCTGTAACTCAACCAAGAAAACCAGCTTTACGCTCTTCTGTGGTCTACTCAAACTGAAACGATTACCAAAGGGTGAGAGTGTTTCTATTCAACTGAGAACAAGATGTTTGCTAAAAATGACATCACATCAAACAGCAAATCCAAACTTTGTGTAGAACTGCATGTTCACCATAAAAGAGAAACACACCACAACAATGTATACGTAGAATTTGATGCAATCAAGTGAGCTACATGTGTGATTTACTATGAGTTTTATTAGGATTTACTATGCCGCCTTTGATTATTTGGCAAGAAATTACTTAGCCAGTGGTGCAATGGAACTGCAATGTTCAAATGCAGATAGAGGGCGCCAGAGTGTTTGAGGGTATACCTTTTCACAGCGAGACAGCACAGTGCTCGCCTGGATCACCGTGACTTGCTCTTCATTCCGTAAGTTCTGAGAGCCAGAGAGAGAAAGAGAGCGAGCGAGAGAGTGAGAGAGAGAGAGAGAGAGAGAGAGAGAGAGAGAGAGAGAGTGAGTAGGTGTAGTGGAGAGACAAGCAGACGTGTGTGGGATGTAAAGGCAGCTACTACTGTCACAAACACCTGACTGAGAAGCAGTCTTACCCCGTTATCTCCCAAGATGTCCAGCTTCTTCATGAGGTCAGGAATAATAACATCCTATAACAAAGAACACCATAAAATTGCTTGTCCCTGTTTTTAACTATGCAGGTGAGCATGTATTTTTGTAATTCATGGCTTATTGTCCAACAAACGCAAGCTAGTAGTGGTATGTGAGTTTATACATACCTACTGATGAGCTGGTTGGTTATGCAAGTGAGTTCATGCCCACCTACTTTTAGATCTAATGACATCAGCTCTTTGTACCTTGTAGTTTAAATGTTGCCAGCTCCGGCTGGCTGTTTACATTAAGGTTTGTGTGTGTGTGTGTGTGTGTGTGTGTGTTTGTGTATGTGTGTGTGTACCTTGATACCCTCCTGTTGGCAGTGTAGCTGCAGGCTACTGCTATGCTCCGAGGCAGAGATTTGCAAGTTAAAGGCAGGAGAACGCCGCTCCCTTTCCTATCAGTAAGACACAGAATTGGTCTAGAAATGACGTGCGTCTGCCCTTTAAGGCTTTACTCACTGTCTGGGCAGTGCTATTTTGTTTGTTTAATCGGCAGCAGCACATGACAGGAATATTACTCATGACACAAATACAATGCTCAATGCTTGCTTATTAACTATTAGCAAGTGGTATGAAGGCTTGGTTGTTTGCTAATGGTATTGACAGTATTAGGCCGTTGAACTAACTACTAATCTATTAAAACGTCTGATGGCAAATAAACAAGCAAATTGATAAATAAAGGACTAAACAAATAAATACGTTCATCTCAAGTAGATAAGCACAGTAAACTCTTCCTGGATAGTTGCACTGGGATGTTCTTTGGATGTTGTTTTCTTGGTAATCATATCCTTGTTGTACTGGACTGGGTTTGTACCAAAACAATGTGCAGTAAAGTGTGATCTAAGAACATACCAGGAAATGTGGATTCTGCTATGGGAATGACATGAAATGGACATATTTCACACAAATGTGCATCAGACATGCACACGTGAATCAAAACAAGCACAGATGTACAGAATACAATCCTTACTATGGTAACGTGTTTTGCCATAGTAAAATAATGTGGTGAATACAGTGCATGACCTGTGCACTGATTTCCCAAGATGCTGGTGTGTAACGACACGTCTTTTGTTCAAAACGGACACATGCATGCACACGTCCACACACACACACACACACGTCCACACACACCTGCACACACAAAACAACGCAAAAAAAAAAAAAAAACATGCGGGAAGTGGAGTCAAAAATGGTGAGGAGCTTCAGTCAAATAAATTTTATTCCAACTCATATTCAACTGAATAAAACAATCACTTTAAAGATGTACATCATTTAAATAATCATTTTAAAATGACACGAATGACACTTTTAACATAAAAATAGATGCAGTGCTTTTTTCACGTACATGTGCATGCATGAGAAGGGAAGAGGAGAAGTGAGTGTGAAAGTCCCCTGCACAAGTGGGTGTCTAGATGCCTATGTGTTTATCTTATGTAGACAGCAGTTGGGGTTGGCCATCCCCGGTTGTTGCCGTGGGAACAAGATGGAGTCTCTTACTTCCAGTTCTAGAATGCGGAACTCCAGCAGTTCATTCTGGTCCTGTGTGTCACGCACCTCAGATCGCAAACGTATCTCACACTGTTCCAGAACCTCTATCTATCACACACACACACACACACACACACACACACACACACACACACACACACACACACAGTGTTATATTACAATTACTATAAAGATGTGTATATGTGTGTACATATGTGAAGACGTAATACCTTTTCTCTCAGTTCTTGATTCACCCTGATGAGACTCTGCTTTTCCTCCACCCACTTTGAGTCCTGCATCACACGCACACACACACACACACACACACACACACACACACACACACACACACACCCCCCACTACGATAAACTACACACATCACATATGCCCACTTAAAAGTATAGACCAAACAATATTGTACAAAAAAGCCCTTCCTTCTTAAATGCATGAACAAAACCACCCACATATCACCAAACCACTTATCTACCCACACAGAGCTTATGTCCCACCTACACAAACACACACACACACACACACACACACACACACACACTGAAAGCAAAATGAAGAAAGATAAAATATAGGGCAGCACTCCAACTTTATTAGGAGACATGCAGAAAAGTTGACCTCCACGTTTAACAAAAGAAGGGCACATTAGTCAACCAGTCAGAACGATACAGAAGTGCACACAGGTTATTAGAGCCATGCATAATAATGATCAAAGCAGTCATGCATATATGAAATGAACCAACTGAAAACATGCTGTACACGTCTGATCCAACTAAACCGTAATCCGCACTGTAACAGAGCAGGGGCTGATTTGAAATACAATGAAGTAGAACATGGTACAGTATTAATGTTTACAAGGTCAAAGATCTCATCTAGGTTCAGTTGTTTTGTATGATCGTTTAAATACGTGTTTCGCTCTGATAAGTTATATTGGTTTACTAATCCTGACGCAGTATAAACTGTTCCTGTTGCCACTGACTGAAATAACCATTTGAACAAGTGCTACTTTTTCTCTTGGGGTGTAAGATGTGTTTGTTGTGGGCTGAATGTGTAACATCACATGCTGTGGCAGATCTCTGCATAGTGCCTGCATAAAAGCACGGTCATCAGACAGGCTAGCAGCAAAACCAATGAGAGTGGAGCCAGGGGCCTGGTCTCCCCGCCCCCTTTCCCCATTACCTGCCCCTTGTCTGCCAGGCTCCTCTCCAAGTCAGCGATCCGTGCCTGACAGGCACTCAGCTCCGCCTGCAGCTGCTCCCGAGTCTGACGGACAGAGCACACAGCCAATCAGAGAGTCAGCCTACGGCAGACTGAAGACAGACAGCTTCATTTGGGGTCAGTTTGAAAGTCATAGGAAACCAGATCAAATAGGTGTATTAGCTACTCTACTGGCTGAAGACCGTTGCTGGTATGTGCAGACAGAAGCATCATTCAGGACTCCACAACACACACATGCAGGAGGCGAGCGGGAGAAAATCTAAATGTCTCTCTTCATCAACGTCACGTCACCGGCGTGATCAGATGTAGGCTTAAACCTTGCCTGCTGAATGAACTCTCGTTCTGGGTGGGCGGTGTTCTGACGGGCAGCCGGATTTGATCCAGGTTGAGCTCTATAGCAAGCTGTGCCTAAACCCAAATGACACCGGGTTCTTCAGGGACCTTAAAGGTGAGCTCTGAGCACGCCACTTCAGTGCTGCAACACGACATGCTTCCTGACACATCCAGCCCTGGAAATGCTTGCAGATGAGAACATAATCCTCAACACATATTCAAATTCTACCTTCTGATCAATCATTGGCCCACGTCCCTGCCTGTCAAACAGCAACTGACGTCAGTCACCAGAAGGGACACCAGAACCAGGAGCTAAATTTCTCTTCGTTCTTTCCTTTTTTATATTGTATAATATGTCTACATCATTTGTTTTCCTTTTATGCTCTGCATTCTCTTGCCCTCAGTTTCTCTGACTGGAGAGTAATGTAGGAGAGTCTTTGGTGAGATGAAACAACATTGAAAATGACTGAGTAAGGAAAACGGATTGAAATAACAGGCAGCATGCTGTAGTGTGGGGAGAGCTCAGACAGGAAGGGTGGGGTGAGATGGGAGTAAGGCGGGGTGAGGTAGTGCGGGGGCGGGGACTGAGGCGGGGCTCGTGCATCCCTACCCTGCAGTGTCTTTCGGGGTCTAGCGGGCCGGCAGCCTCCTGCAGGAGAGCGTAAGCCCGCTGCAGCGCCTGGTACTCCCGTGTCAGCTGACGAAAACGGAGCTCCGCCTCCTCCCGAGAGAAAGCCTGGCCAGTCCACACCACACCATTACATAATAGAACATGGGCTTTAGATATGACTTGGAACAGGAATTCACACACATATTTGCAATGGTACTTTACGTATTTCAAACTGCACCACTGACTGGTTAGGGGCTTTATTTCTCAAAGTATACAAGGAAGGTGACTGATTTAGTTTCCATGTTTTTAAAGGTTTTAAAAATGCTTTTAGAAGGACAACAGAAGGCCGGTGTGTCACACGTCTAGGGACATGCATGACCCTGTGTGTGTACTGGGATATTTATTTACATCTTCAAGCTCCTCCTCAGGTGTTGCTGGGGTTTGGTCTGTGTTATATGATGTCAGAGACGATGTTTCAGAATCAATGGACTCCTCGTCAAATCCAAAATATGTCTCCACAA
>JAOYMR010000009.1:9295603-9300603 GCA_025802075.1 Tenebrosternarchus preto | reverse complement strand
AAAAGTTAGCATATCGCCTGGCTAAATCCAGTGCTGATTTTTAGTTCTCTGTAAACCTGATGTGACGTAGCATGCTACAGTGAAGGGTCATTTCCTAGCTGGCCGAACTGCCAGGCCAACAGCATAATTTACCAGCTGTCGCGTTGCTTAGCTGATGGCTCTCCAGACAAGCATCACCAGTCACCCGCGCTACATGAGTGCAGATATCCATGACATTCTGAAGTGGGTGAGCACACCCACATGGAAGCCTAGCCTGCTGTACTAAGAAGCAGAGTCTGTGTTCACCTTATTTTGAGATTAACAGATACTTACAGCTACAAAGTTAAACAACATAAAGGCAAATGTTTTAAAGACCAAGTTACTGAATTATGTAACAATTATAGGGATTTCTATCGATACTTTAGACTGACCAATAAAAGAGGGAGAGGTGCCAAAATGTAAATGTTGAGAGTACCTTTGCTCTTTCTTGCTGCAGCTCATTTTGAATGTCAGTGAGTTTGGTCTTCAGCTCTTCATTGGCTGCCTGCAGCGACTCCGCCTCCAGTTTCCCCCTGCTTTTTTTAGGAGGTGGGGCTGAGGCAGGTATGTTTGCAGACATCCTCTTCACTGCTTTACCTTTAGAGATCCTCTAATCGGGTTCACAGCCCCTCCTCCTCTCACACTACACTATAGCTTGCTATGGAGACAGACCACACTACCATCATTATCCTCCTCTTCATCATCGTCAACCGTAACAGCTGTGCCGTCAATCTGAAATCAAACACAGACGACTTAACATCTTGTGATTCACTTCTAGCATAACCTGCCATGCCAGTATATCTCACACACAGCCTAGTGGCCTCTTTAACTACAAAAAGACACCAAAATCTATGGCTAGTGACTCCATCTAGTGGAGACTAAGCCATTAAATTTAAAATATCACTATTTAAAATAGTGATGGCATACTGCGTTTACAGTATTTGAGACAAATAAAAGCGTTTCTCTCTTATGTATACTACATATTGCATCGAGTAATCAGGGCTTAAAAACTGGTAGCTTGTAACTTAAACTGTTAACAGACCTTCAGGAAATTAACACACCACTGGCCTTTGAGGTGTAAGTGGCTCTTGTAGTAATAGAAGAAGAACTGTTAGGAGAAGCTGGGAGTGTTTAGTGAAGTTGGTTCACATCAGGCTGCTGGTTTCAAAGGAATATCTATATACAGAGTTTTATTTTGCAAGGTTTGTGACATTTAAAATCACCACTTTTGACTGCCTTCCCAAGGTTGAGTAATTACTGGATGATACAGAAAGGTCTCTCCACTTTCAGACAAACACACAAAACACTCCAGAAAAAGACACAGCGTACCAGAATCATAAACCTGGTCTCGACACCATGCTATGACAGTCAAAACACAATGTACGTAAATGCTTAAAATCACACAAACACACACTCTCACTCACTCACACACATTTGTTTGCAGGATTTTGAAGCAATCGGTTTTCACTGGCATTCTGAAGTCCTTGCATATTTATGTGAAAGACAGTAGCAGGCATATTTTGTAAAATCACACACACACAGATACAAACACACACACACACACACACACACACACACACACTCCTGAAAAAATAAGCACAAAGGGGAGTAGCAGGATTTTCAAACCTGTAGGAAAAAATATGAAGGCGCTTTATGTCCACCAGAATCAGGAGGATTATACTGACTGTTTCGCCCAATCACATTGCCTTTGCACTTTGAGTGTGAAAGAATGTGTGTGAAAATAATAATAAAAAAAAGGTTTAAGCAGAGCTCATGCACTATAGTGTCTGATGAACAGGAAGACAGTAAATATATGTTACTGAATAACAAGATGCAGGTTACCATATGGTTACCATATGGTGAATAAATACTATTTTACTGGAACTGCTGGAGATTTACACACCTCTCCTTTCAAACATACACACACACACACACACACACCCATAATGACAGCATTCAAAGTGTACAGCTGTTCAGTCCAACGTATGTTTCATACCTGAGACATATAAAACTCATCAAGCAGGTACTCATTGTGTGTGTGTGGGGGGGGGGGGGGTAAAGAGGAAGAGAGTGTGAGCGTAGGCGTGTGCGGGAGAAAGCTGCCAACGGACACTACTGAACCCAGCACTCTTCTCGACCTTTGAAACATAAGAACTCTCTGATAGCCTAAGAGGTAATATAATCCATACAGCCACATTATCTTCAGTGACTGCCGTTGTTGTAAAATGAAGCAATAACATATTCAACTCAGGGACAGTTATCTGTCAGACACAAGCAAATTCAGCGTTATTTGTACAGCACTTTTTCCCTCGTAGCTAGTGCCAGCTTTACATGGTTTGTCTATAATGAAGTCTGATGGAAATAGGAGAACAATCTCCACATTCCTCAGTAAAGGCTGGTGACCATACACACATAAACACGAACAAGACACACATGCAAGTGCACTGTGCTCAGCTTTTGTAGTACTGTAGAGTACTGTAAAGAGCAATGCAACTGTAGAGTACAGTAAAGAGCAATGCAACTGTAGAGTCCTGTAAAGAGCAGTGCAACTATAGTACTGTAGAGTACTGTAAAGAGCAGTGCAACTGTTGTACTGTAGAGTACTGTAAAGAGCGATACAACTGTAGTACTGTAGAGTACTGTAAAGAGCAATGCAACTGTAGTACTGTAGAGTACTGTAATGAGCAATGCAACTGTAGTACTGTAGAGTACTGTAAAGATCAATGCAACTGTTGGGGCAGTACAACTGCTGCTAAGTTTGTGAGGCCTGTTTGGTGGTCAGGAGGGATGTAAGAGAGAAAGAGGCTTCAAAACTCGCAATTTAATAAGAAAAATCATGTACAGACACACACACACACACACACACACACACACAAGCCCATGAGAGCTGGTGCACATCTCGATCCAACATGTCTGAACACATTGCCCTCATCACATTCCCTACTAACATAAACACACAAATCTGAAAAAAAGAAAAAACATATATTCAATTAATGTGAAAGATAGATTTACACTAACGTGTACACTCGCACATATATACATCAAGAGGATTAACGTGAAATAAAAATGCTTCGAAAGCAGCTAAATGTGAGAGACGGACTAGCATCTCCTGTCTATATTAATGTAGTTTTAGCTGCATGAGAGCAAAGAGGGAAAAAGTGCCCCAAGATGCTTAATCTTATTCTTAAAGCACCAGAAGATATAAGTCCATGTGTAAACTTGTCCAGCACCTGGGCGTCATATTAAAGTACAGTCTAACTGCATATTTACATGGTTATAAGACAAACTGAACTCTCCTATACAGTTTTGTCTAGCTGAACAGGAGACCTGGATGGACATACATAAGTGAGTGCATCTGCTTGACAGAAAGGCAAGGACTCGAAGATAGAGAAAACATTATGAGATCTTGAAATGGTGTAAAAAACAGGTAGTTCAATTAGAAATGACTCTAGAATGACTCTAATTCTAGAACGTCAATTAAGACTCTACCGGCTTCTGAATATGGCACAGATTAACACTGGATAAACCGAACTCTGCGCCGGGCCTCTAGAACCACACCCTCACGAAGAGTGGGCTGCGGCTCTACCCGACTGCTCACAGACATCCCTAGCTCAGCCTTATCCTGAAATACACGGGAACCAGAAAGACCACTGAGTCATAAAACAAATAAAATAAAAAAAAACACGGTGGTGTCCAAACTGAAAGCGTACTGAAACTGGCAGCGGAAAGACAGAAAACGCTCCTTCACTAAAGAAGAACGTTTCGTGTCTCGATTTACTGGAGAGAGATCTTCGCAGTCAGTGAGAACTGAGCTTTGGAAATCAGGCAGTTGCATTAACCTTCGGTGGGAGCTAAACACATCAGCTGACGTGCACGCGAAGAGATGCAGTGGCCTTATCGAACAAAATTCTAGTAGAACGGGCTGCAAGCACGAGCCAGAACCAGCAGAATAAATAAACTGTGCTATACGAGTGACAAGGCACACCCGGTTATCCGAGTGCAATCTCGGTGAGATAAACGTACTCACATACCTGCATCACACTAAACATATGGTGAATATGACAATTCCAAATGATAACCGCAACCTATCCTGTAGTACGAGAGCATGGGGCGGCGTCTCACACAGAAGGAATAAACGGAACTTACAAACAGAGCAAATTAGACTGTTATTAATTAACGTCGGTACTGTAAACGAGTTACCTTAAACAACTCGTGCGCTGTCCACTCAGGCCGACGTGTTCCTGGGTGCAACTGGGTTACGTGAGATACCTTCACAACATCCAGCTTGCCACACCACCACATGCGGTAGCGGCATAAGGTCGTCGGTTCGGTGTGCGAGACTCGAGGTTCAGATGGTGTGCTAGCGATGTTCTTACGGCGGCGGCAATGGCTTTACTACCGGATGGAACTGCATGGATTCCCGAACACACATGTAGAAGGAATAATACACACTGGAGCACTTTGCTCACTGGGCACGCGAAACCTTCCCCGCCTACTCTCAAAGACGTCACCGAACACGGAAACCTTTCCAGCATTCTTGGGGAACGAGGGAGACCTGTCACCGGCGCTTCGAGTCTCTTTATGTCTAGGAAGACAGTCGCTACAGCTTTAAATTTGGGTAGTGTGTAAAGAAATAAAAGAGTTTAAGTGAGCAAGGCCAAAATATGAGTATAAACAAACGCAATTCCATGGGCACCTTAACAAGAGAGAGAGGGAGAGGGCGGAGAGAGGAGAGAGAGGAGAAGCAGAGAGAGAGAGAGAGAGACTGAGACTGTTTTTCATCTCTCTTGATTGTTTCTTTTCTGACTTGTGTGGAAAATCAGCCTCAGAAACACCAATAAAGTGCCATGACTGTGACCTAGATTTCCTCACACCCCTTTGGGGGGGGGGGGCGGGGGGGGGGGCGCGGGGGGGGGGGGGGGGGGGGGGGGGGGGGGGGGGGGGCGGGGGGGGGGGGGGGGGGGGGGGGGGGGGGGGGGGGG
>JAOYMR010000009.1:9250980-9285735 GCA_025802075.1 Tenebrosternarchus preto | reverse complement strand
CCTGTATCCCATCCTGTACCATGCATGTTACCCTCTTTAACAGTCATTTGTAGAGTTGCTTAATGCTATGGTCTGATTTATATATGTATTAGAGTTGCTTAATGCTATGGTCTGATATTATATATTTATATATGTTATATATGTTATGTATGTTATATATTTATATATGTGTATGTGTGTATGTGGCAGGCATCACAGCTGAGAACAGGGAGGAAGTTCATACCTTGGCATGCGAGTCGCGTTTTGATCGCAGTGTGAGAAAAGCAGCTTTGTGCATGTACTGGAAACTTAATCCAGAGAAGAAGAGAAGGGTGACTGGCTCAGAACTCCTAGAAAACATTAGCCAAGTCAACACAGAAACAGGTAAGTGACTTACATGGCCACAAAAATATGGTACTTCAATTATTATCTGCTTCTATCCTGCTAATTCCCTTTACTCCTCTAGATGGTGCTAGTAGCAGCCTACTCTCAAGCTCAGCTCTGAAACAGAGGAAAGTCTTGGAGAGCCTTGTCTCAAACGATGGTGTGTGTGTGCTCTAAGTATATTTTTGGAAGTTTTATTTTTTAAACAGGGGGCTGAAATCTCAATCTTTTCCGTTTATGTCTATCAAGGGACCCAGTATGTAGGTGTAGAAGAGTTTGTTGAAAATACAAAGCGGTATGCTCAAGGCATCTCACCGACACCAGCTCTTGAAGCAGAAGTAGTCGATGATGATGATGACGATGATGACGATGAGCCCGTGAAGAATCCCGATGAGCTGCCTCTGCATCAGAAGGTACTTGATAGATCAAGAAGAATTAAGACTTTCATGCTGTGTTGTCTTTGTCCAAGTTCATTTTAGAACAACTTTGTCCTTTGACAGTACAGCATATTCATGTAAAGTGACAGTGATTCTGACATTCCACATCCTCTGTATCCTCTGTAGATACTGAAGTTTCCCCTCCATGCAGTCACTGAGGTGAAAGAGGTGTTGATTGATTGGGCCTCTCGGGCTGGGATGCAGTGGATCAGTGCTCTCATCCCTACTCACCATGTCAACACCCTCATTTTCTTCTTCATCATCTCTAACCTCACTCTGGATTTCTTCCTCATCATCATTCCTCTCATCATCTTCTACTTTTCCTTCCTCTCCATGGTCATCTGCACATTGAGAGTCTTCCAGAACAGCAAGGCCTGGGAGAATTTTAAAGTGCTGACGACCATGCTGGCTCATTTTGAGCCGGGCATCGACCTTGAACAAGCAGAGTTCAACTTCACCTGGACCCACCTGGAGCCCCATCTCTACTTTCTGCTCTCCACGCTCTTCCTCATACTCTCGTTTCCAGTGGCGGACAAGTCCTGGTTACCGTGTTCTGAACTGGCCACCGTGGCAGTCTTCTTTACTGTGAGCAGCTACCTGAGTCTGCGTCCAGCGGCACAGCAGCACGCCAAGCTAGCCCTCCTTACACAGGTTGTCTCCGCTGTTTGCTCTTTCACTAATGAGCTGTTTGGGGGTTGGCTGGGCTGGCTGGTGGGAGGGTCATGGTTTAACCTGCCGATTTGCGATTGGCTGGTGTTGCATGTTGGGGTACCTTGCATTCTGTACCTCTGCCTCCTGTATCTGTGCGTACGCATGGCCGCGGCACGAGGACTTCACGGATCCTACAGTGTGCTGCTGCCTTACCTCGTTTGCTTCACCTGGTGCGAACTGTCCGTCACACTTCTGCACGAGTCCACTGTGCTGGGACTCATGCGCACGGCTGTGGGCTATATCCTGTTCTTCTTCGCCCTGCCTGCGCTTTCCCTGGCGCTGGCTGCCATGCTGCTGGTGCAGCTGGTGCAGTGGTTCCTCGCACTGGAGCTGGCCAAGATGGCGGTGACCGTGTGTGTGTGCACGCTGCCTGTTTTGCTGCGTTGGTGGACTCGCTTCAGCGTGTCGCCTCTCGCGGTGATTGGATTGCTAAGGCGCAGCAGCATAGTTAAACTGATCTTGGTGTGGATCTCTGCTCTGTTGCTCTTCAGCTGGTTTTATGTATACCGCTCTGAGGGCATGAAGGTGTACAACTCCACTCTGACCTGGCAGCAGTACGGCGAGATGTGTGGACCTCGCGCCTGGAAGGAACGCAACATGGCGCATGCCCAGATCCTCTGTAGCCATCTTGAGGGACACCGTGTCACCTGGGAGGGCCGTTTTAAGTACGTCCGCGTGACGGAGATCGAAAATGGAGCACAAGCTGTTGTCAACCTCCTACCTGGTATCATAGCGGACTGGGTCCGCTGCCTTTATGGCGAGGAATACCCAGCCTGTGATGGAGCAGAGTTAGGCCCTGAAGAAGCTCTTTGCCAACTCAAGGCACTTGCAAATCACAGGTGCCACGTGAAACGATTTGACCGCTACAAGTTTGAAGTGACCATGGGAATGCCTCATGGGGATAAGAAAGGGAAGGGGCCACATGAAATGGACGATGGCACCAAGGACATAGTACTGAGGGCAAGTAACGAATTCCGGGGTGTGTTGTTAGCGCTTAGCTCAGGTAGTGTGGTGGAGTTCAGCACTGTTCTGGAAGGCAGGCTGGGCAGCAAGTGGCCAGTGTTTGAGCTCAAAGCTCTCCACTGCAGGACTTGTACCTCACCTCTAGTGCCTACACGCCGGCAAGTCAAGATAGAGCAGGACTGGAGGGTTAATGCCCGTAGTGCCTTTGCCTTTGCCTTTAACTTCCTGTTCCACCCATTGCTCACTGCTGAGGTAGATGTTGCTGTGGCTGCTGAGGTCGCCGTGTGAAGGTGGACATTACATTGTCATTTTGGTAACTGAGCGTGGTGTGTAACTCAACAGCCAATCACTTTTTCTTAACATGGTGAGCAGCATTTGCATTCATGATTGAGAGGGTGGTTAGGTGTGTAATTAGGCCTATAGCCAGTAGAAATGTTTTCTTGGAGGATTTGAATGCTTTAGGCATTGTAGTCTGAAAACCGACCTATTGTATCAGTACTGTTGAGGTACTGCTGTGAAAGCAGTCTGAAGCGAGTCAAATTCAGGCCCGAATTAATCAAGAATGCAAGTTGGATGATCTAGAACCTTTAAGGGGGGTTCTAGGGAGGTATTGGAAAACCAACTAAACGAAGCTGATTGGGTAAATCAAGTAGAACAGTAATGTAATTCAAAAGGCAATGTTTTTTACATTCTGCTTTGGCAGAATGATGGAGTAGCTGCTTCAGATTATTTGGTCAGGAGCCCAGTTTCTGATACTCAGGTTAGATGTACTGGAGAGGTTATGTGATGATTTTCCAGGGTTGTGTTTAGAGTGGAATTTAGTGGAAAATCAGTATTAACAAAATAATTTAGTCAAAGCCAGTGTATCTGTGTTTTATTATACCTATATATGAATCTGAGTAAGTGAAAAGTGAGAGAGCTAAATAAAAAACAGTGAGGGTTCATGAAAGATAGTAAGGATCAATTTTACTTTCAACTGCTACAGATGCCAAAGTCACCCACGGTTACTGTATGCCCTAAACTATACACGTATGGAAGATATATGTAGGTAAAACCTAGAAGCTACCAACTCACCCATAACAGAGAAACTCAGATTGTGTTTGGAGCTATTTGTACTTGTTACCAAAGATGACACGTTTCCCACAATGCATTGGAACTTCCCTGATGTAAAAACATTAACCATGTGAAGAATTTGCTTCCCATTTGTTTCAAGAGAGTGTTTTTTTCATACTGCTGCCTTAGATAAATATACATTTGTACAGAAAAAATGGATAAAAATCTTAAATATATATAATTTTAAAGAGAAAATGATATGAATTATGGAATGACAGGCACATCTATTGTTTTCAATTGTACATGCCTAAAATGTATCATGGACATTCTAGTAGTTTGTTAAGCTAATGTTGATATTTATTACAGCAGAAGAGTGAAGACTAAGTAAAGCAAGGTACTGTACATGTGGAACTGATTGTGTGAAAATGCATTTGCTTCCACTTAGTCTGAATTATGGCTGTAGGTTGTTGTTATGTAATCTACCACCATGATTCTGAAAGCAATTAATTGGCTTATTACTATAATTGCAAAAAAGAACAGATCTACTGCACATTGGAACACCTCACAGAAGGTTACATGACATTTTTCTACAAGCACAGAGAGTTAACCCATCCACACCCACACACGTTTTTTTTCCTGCTGAGCTGGTCTCTACATCTGATTCCAGTATATATTTTACTACTGTAACGTTGCACTACAATAAAAACAGCAATTTAGTCTGCTTCTCCCTGTCTATTTTTATGCAAAAACAGAGACCTCAAAGGCTATGGTATAGTAGTCCACAACTGCATACATACAAAAAAATAAATGGCTAGGGTTGTGTAATTGTGTAAGTATGGCATAATGTTAGGGCAAGCAGATAAGCTTACATCATGCTACCATGTGTACAATAACATATACTCAATATGTAAACTTTATTTACTAATTAGAACGGCTTGGGATTCTTCTGTATCTGATATGCCAATTACAAAATCAACAATGGCCGAGTATAGATAGTATAAATCGAGCGTACAGGAAGTTGGTAAGTTCACGTCATCCACCAGGGCTACCTATTCAACACTGAAGGACACCTGGATAAGATCATAATGACATCTGTTCTAAGGCAGATACACAAGACACCCCATATACAACCTGATAATAAAAAGATTTTAAAATATTAAAGTTTAAAACATTTTATTAGAAACATCTTGGGGGACTGATGGATAAAGACCAAATTCCCTGATTTCTGAAACTCTGGTGCTACTCTTTACATATAGTACACAGTTCAGAAACACTGGCCATACAACACACTGCTGAAAAACATTTTAAGGCTAAATGCAAAAATGGCAGAGAAAACAGATGGCAATTGGCAGATAAACAATAGTGGTTTTAGTAGTGGTAGTGCAGTATCTTTCTGTTTAAAAGTCGATTCGGAATAAAGGGGGCATGTTTACTCTATACTCGTATACTCTTAGCAATCCTGTGCTAAGAGTAGAGTATAGCTAATGGGTAAAGTTGTAGAGGAGTATCTCTGCTAACACAGATCGCTCAGAATGAAGGACGTACATGTACAATAACTTGCTGAAGGAAAGGCTGGCTGTGTAAGATCAGAATACAATCCCCATGACCCAGTTTTATTTTAATGAGCTGCAAGCTTCTTTTATGGTTACTAGTTTTATGGTCAATATAGTTAAAATATGGATAGTTTACTGCAACATGAATATCTCTCAGTATTGATGGCTGAATTCAACAGCCTCAGACATGGTTAAAGCCAAAAATTTCCAGACTTCCTTTTCCTGAGTGTCTCCAAGAGTGTCAGTTTCTGGCAAATCCATGGGTTACTTCAGCTCAACAGCAAGTGATACAAGATCACTTTTGCTCAGGGAAACACTGAGGACCTTATTCAAAGCCAGTTATGTACACACCGATGAGTCTTGGAACTGGAGTTGATATCATAAAAAAGATATGCTGACTTTAACCATAATAACGTCATGTTTTTCCCCTCATGATTTTAGACTGACCTGAATTTGGAGAAAACAAATACACTTTGTTATTGCCTCAGTAGTGTCTATATGTGTCTATATTAGTGTCTATATTAGTGTCTGTATGTGTCTGTATGTGTCTGTATGTGAGTCCCGTTAAAGGACTTCTTATGCTGTACATATACAGCTTGTGAGGAAATTCGAGCTTTTATATTTGTCTTTCCAAAACCTGGCCAGTCTGACCCACATTCCACTAGTTTGCTGTCCACGGATAGATATAGCAAACATTCTTCACTACTAACGGCACCTTTTCCTGGCCTTTGCAAGCACCCATGAGGAAAAGACTGGAAACCACTTGTAGAGTACCATACAGAAAACAATCCAAAAACATGCTGCAACTGAACTGGACATTACACATGTAACTGAAGACAATCACAAGACATTCTAAGACAAAAACAAAGATTTGTGTCACTTGGTTTAAAATTTAAACAAGGGAAACGTTTCTTAACTTACTTAAGTCAATGGCTACTTGTCTGAAGATGCAAACAACTGCAGTTAAGATGATAATTAAAAAGTTAGAATCAACTGGAACTTTTTGGAAAGTTACTAGAAGAAATAGAATCTTGGGATCACCAAGAGTCCAAAACTAACATCAGAAAAAAAACAAAACGATCGTCTCAGCATCTTGCCTTTACCTCACTGTATCACAGAAACATGGACCCAACCAGGACACCGAAGTCGACGTTTGCTGTTGCCTGACCCTACAATCAGTATAATGCAACAGAAATCTGTATTAATTTGACAAAGCGATATTTCTTTATTGCTTATTAATGATCCTGTTTTTGTTCTTTTGTTCACAAACTCAGAAACACTTTGGTTGCACAGCTGATGAAGGACCTCCATTGTTAATAACTTTGGCATTTCATCAGTTAATCCACCAAAAGTAAATTTCATACAAGTTTGCTACCTAAGTTTCAGTAAACTGAGTTAAAATGTAACTTCAGTAAACTGTTGTAAATAAGCAACAAAAACAGCAAGGCCAGATTACAGGACCATGATACACAACACACCCCTTGCACATACAACTAAACTTACATTCAGGAACAACTCATGCATTCACTAAAACTGACCACCATTCATTTTCTATAAGCCACAAAGGATTCAGTAAAACAGCTGCAAAAAGCACTGAAAGTTTACCATGAGTAAACATGACTTATTGTGCTCTGTATTTAGGGGTCGACATTAACAGTAGCCTTATAGTGTGGACCCTAACATTCATGAATTCACTGAGTAGGCAGTGCCCCCACATCATTAGTATCCTTTATTAGGGCCCTTGGACTGACAATTCATGGATAGGAAGCGGTAGAGTGAACCACTCGTGGAGTTAGGGCTCTGAAGTTAGGGGCTTCGTCCCATTTAAATAACATCTATTATTGAAATAGATACATTCTATTAGTTAAATATAATTCTAATATATGTTTAAAGAAGTCAAGAATTCAAGAAGTCATAAACGCAGAATACCTTTGTAACAAACAACTATTATTGCCATACAATACTGTGTTATATACAGCAGAATGTTTTTCACTTCACATCTAACTTCACCTTAAGTCATGCTAAAAACAAGGTCTGCTTCAGTCTGCTTTTCCTGAAGGGAATACTTCCTTTTTGCTTGAAAGTGACCAGTGCTTCCAAGAATTAGGAAACATCTGGAGTGTGCAATTGTTTAAAAGCTGAAAGTGTAAAGGTCTTAGTGCTTTATATCACAAACACACACTGCTGTCCATTTGTTTCCAGTGATCTTGCCAAATATTCTTTGGCTTATCTTTTTGCATGTGTCTTTTTTGTAGGTTAAATCCCACATTATTTAGGCATTTAACAAACAAACAAACAAAAAAAACCCAGCCAGATTTGTTTAGTAATGTAAGCTATGACTGCACTCAGTTGTTTCTATGTTGAATTACATCATGGTGTTATTTTGGAAAAAAATCCATTGTGATAAACATTATTCTCTTTGATGTTTACTTAAAAAAAAAAACACTTTTAAATTAGCTAGAAAATGTCAAAAGCCAAAATCTCCTTAGCTTTTCCACCACATGTAGCTCAGTGAAAGGAAAACAAAGATGTCACGATATGTTCTGTTTTCACCAGTACTCACAGTGAATACCTTTGTACTTACAGGATATGCCTGTCAGTACTAACAGATATACACTTTGCAGTGGTTGTAGTAGAAAGTACTAAATAATACTAAATAATACTAAATTCCACGCTATATGGAAATGCTCTATTTCAGACACAGCCTTGGTCTCACACATTACCATGATGCTTCTTCAGTGTAAGATTAATACTGACAATAAACTCTACTGCCTCCTCACTGTATCAAATACTTACCACTTTCCCCTTTAATTTTCTTTTCTCCATGGTTTATTTTTCAGCTAGTGAAACAAAGCCGAAGCCATTAAATTACTTAGCTCTTAAGAAGAAGAAAAACGTCTGGAACACATGGGCTGTTCTGGCTATAATATCTTTTTCCACTTTAGATTCATAAAATCCCACAGGGGGCTGACAGAACCTGGGGCATTAAAAACCGGAGGATGGACTGAGACTGAGAAGTCAGTCATACACTGTCATACACTGGCTTCCGTACATAAAACCAGTACAAGGGCCCAGGTAAAGAATGTCTCGTAACTTTCACAGGGATTGTAGTTTGGCCTAAATGATAATATTGAAATCGGTAACACTGTATTGCATGCTGTCTGAATCTATAACACATGTTAGAACAAAATTGTTTGTTTTCGTAGTTTTAGGGCTGAATTTACTCCATTAGCATGAGTTATCTTTATAAAATACATAATATACGAATTCCAATTAACTGACATTGCCTGTGTTCTTTTTGGCTTATTATTTTATTATAAATTAAAATGATTTAAAAATAAAATTTAAATGATAAATTATTATATATGAATGCCTCTGCTCAGTGTCTCCATACTCTGGATAGTGTGCATCATGTGGCCTTGAGGTGAACTCAGTACCTTCTGCCTGGAACAACCTACAGAACAAACTTAAGGTACAGAATTTTGTACAGTAGAGCAGACTTTAGGCAATGGTCAAGTCAATTGAGTCCAGACTGTCTTTGTGTAAATGTTTTTAAGTATGAAATTGTATTTTTTGGGCGCTGTATAACTGTTTTAACATGTTGAAACTTTGTGTTGTAACTGTGTTGCTGCCAGAGCTGAACAGGTCTCCCTTGTAAAAGAGATCTGTGATCTCAGTGGGGTTAAAAGGGTGGGTGGGTAGGTGAGAGAGTGAGTTACTGAGTCAATGAATGATTGAAACCAGAATCCATATACAGCCTCTGATCAAGTCCAACACTGAGGTGTTCAAAACTCAGCAAGCTGAAGCAGAGTTATTATTTGTTTTTTAATTATTGGACTATGCTTCGCTGTAAGAAATCCAAGTTGTTCAAAGTCCTGTACAGAGTCAAAGCAAAATAATAACATATAACATACAGTCTTCCATTAATCTTCCATTAATTGTGCCTGGGTGTTCCTCATTAGTGTGTGGGTGTGTCCCTGGTTTTCATCTTGTTCCTGTTAGGGTAAAGTTTGTATTTAGGTTTACCAGTGCTTGCTCCTTCACTTGTTGTTCATCCAGATCATTGTTTTTTTTTTGTTGTCGCATTCATGTATTCATTATGTACTACAGTAAAAGACACTCACGCTCACATTCTGCTTCTCTGCTGCCTGTTACTATGTCACAATATATAAGAATTTTATGGTCAATGGTATCAAATGTACTGAGATCAAACATTAGTAGAACGTTCCCGGAGACCTGTTTTTAAACAACTGTATAATTACCAGAGCAGCCTCAATACTATGAGTAGGCTGAAACCCTGAATGAAATTGCTGTAGACAGCTACTTAAGTACAGAAAGCCTGTAAGTTGCTCGAAAATGATTTTCTCAGTGCTTTCTCCAGTGCTCAGCAGATGTGAAATGGGTCTGTAATTACTTAACAGGACTGCTTCCAGATTTATTTAGGAAACGTTTTACAAATGTAGTTTTACAGAAATCAGCTGCTTCTAAGTGAAGTACATTCTTTAAAAAGCTGGACATTATGGTTCCTTAAGAGGATGATCTGAGGTAACTCACTGTGTCAATCAACATTTTTGTGCTAATACCACTAAACTGGGACATTCTAACCATTATAGCTTTGTGTGTTCAAGGAGGGAGTAAGGGGTACACCATGCCACTAGAACAGCGTTTTACAAAATAACCAAAGTATATCAACATGGAACATTTATTTTGCAAAACACGTGATGATCATTGTAGGAGCCATTTTATCTGCACTTAGGTTTTAGTGTAGTTTTAGATTTAGTCACTTGGGAGAGCACTTCATTTTAGTTTAGGTCACGCAGGTCACGGGTATAAAGGCAGGTGCCTGTGGTTAGTGGGGAGAACGGTTTGGACTGGGGAACACACGCTTCTTACCGTAGCCGTGTGGAACCAGCCAAGACCAGCACATTTAACGCAACGAACAGCACTGAGGTCAACTAGCCTTTGTATTCAATTGTTTGGTTTTTTTTTTGCAATAAATGGGGAACAACCTCAAAGGGATATTTTTGGCTGGAACTTCACCTTTTTTGCTTTGAGTTGAGAACACCTTCAGTCCAGGCCGAGGCTTACAGGTTAGCCTCCACAATCATAATTAGAGAACAGCAATGACTATGGCACAGAGAAAGATTACAACTAAATTTTCTTAAGGTTACAGCAGTCAGTAATCAGTAGGAAGTATACAGGCCTTTGATTTGAATGACTTCAGCACATCTGCCCTCACAGGACATCACTAGTCCTACCACCACTCTGGTGTGATTTTGGTCCACTCTTCTTTCAGTCTCTTCCACAGTTCTGTGACTGTTGTGGGTTGTTTGGCCATAACTTTGTCACCAAGGATTTCCCAGACGTTTTCAGTGTTTTCAGTTTCGAGGAACTGCTTTACCCGTTTTGCTGTGTGACAGGGGGCATTATCCTGCATGAAAATTGATGGCTGATTCCTGACAGGAAGGAACCATGTGTTGTTGAAGAAGGTTCTGATACACACTTGCATTCACTCTTCCATGTAGGTGTATGAGAGGTCAAACTCCTGCTGCCAAAAACATCCCCCAAACCATGACACTTCCTCCTCCACTTTTCACTGACTTCTTTACACACTTTGGGTTCAGTCTTTCCCCAGTTTGTCGATGAACATAATGTTTCCCATCAGACCCAAATAAATTAAACTTGCTTTCATCACTAAAATGAACTCTGGACCACATCTCCTCTGTCCACACAACATGCTCCTCAGCAAAAGTGAGTCTAGCTTTTTGATTCTTTCTGCTTATGAGAGGTTTGATCACTGCAGAGTGGGCTTTCAGTCCAAATGCTCTTAAATGTCAAGATACTGTAACTGTATGATGAGACAGATTCTTACCCTGTTCAGTGCTGAACTGGCGAGCGATTCCAGATGAAGTGTTGAACCAATTACCCACTGAGATTCTCTGCATTATCCTGTCCTCTCTTTCATTTGTCTTTCGTGGGCGACCAGCCTTCTTGGGGGACTTGAATGAGTTTGTGTTGTTGTAAAGATGCAATATTCTAGAAATCACAGACTTGGAATGACCAATTTCTCTTGCTATGGCTGATAGGGTCAAACCTTTGGCCTTCATCTGGACAACCTGCTGCCGGAGGGTTTCTGTCACTTTGGAATGACTCACCATTTTTGCAAAGTCAGTGAAAATTGGAAACATCAGAAAAAAACTTCTATAGGCTACAATAGCAAGTAGTTACAACAGTATAAACCCGACTCTCCATTTAAAGTCCTTTAAAGCCTGGTACATTACTTCAGAACACCTCAGGACAGTCTCTGCAAAAGACTTCTAGACAAAGTACCAAGAGCAGACAGATAAAAGTATGCAGGAGCTAAAGTGTTTTTAGTTAATAAATGTACACACAGCACATTAGTGATGGCTATATATGCCCTTCTATCTCCTCTGCCCCAGCCAGCATCTTCTCTGTAAAGAAGGATGGTGGGCTGAGGCCATGCATAGGGTTTGAATGCCCTGCTAATGAAGTACCTCCAACCTCTGCCTCTGGTTCCTGTGGCTCTTGAACAGCTCAGAGATGCCAAGTATTTCAGTAGGTCAGGTTTGTGCAGTGCCTATACCCGGCTTCCAGCCACTATGAGTACTTGTTTATGAGTTTTTTCCATATGGCATAGTTATGGTGGCTTGTCTAAGGCTTTCCTCAACAAGGTCCTGTATATGTAACTAGCAGATTTTCTGCTTTTGTTTTTTTGTGTGTTGTGTAGCTCCCCAATTGTTTTTAATGAAATGAATTTACCACTACGTCATTACACGACTTCTCGCGCCCTTTGTAGTAGATTGCAGCATTTCACTGCTGTTAGGAATGAGTGGAATAAGTAGGTTGTGTATATGAGAGCTAGTGGACGAGTTGCGCAACTGGCGGATTAAGTGTTTGGCGGGGAAAAAAAGATCCACCACAAGTATTGACAGGGGAGATGAGTCATAGCCCATTGTGTTTTTTTCGCAGTTGTTTTTTCGTTTGTTTGTTTGGGTTTTTTGCTTTGGTGATTATTGTTTATTTTGTTTTAATTATTTTATTACTTCCCCTTTTTCGCTGTTCAGTGGGGTATAGTTACCAGGGTATTAACTGTTTTAAAATTTTAACTGTTTGTGCAAACTAGTAGTTTTGCTGGATGTACTGGCTGGAACAATGTAGTGGGCTCTGCGCCCTCTGTATTGGCTTTGGCAGGTGTTGTAGCAGATGGTTCCATAGGGATTTCTTGCATGTTGGGTGAGTTTGGTGTAGATTTAGTTGTTTTCCTTTTCCTTTTTTACTTATGGGTGTGTAGTGGGTGTGTGCACTAAGTGGAGTAACTCCTTTTTTTCACATTTTGTTTAATAAAGGTGACTAACTGGTAGCCCCAGACATGTATTATCTCTTCCAGGTGTTTTGTTTCCAAGTTAATTCCAGCTAGTAGATCTGATGCTCTGTGGGACTTTGTGGATTAATGATTTTATATTGTGATAAAATAAACTCCTGGTTTTCTTACTGGGTTTATTGTTGAAATGGAATAAAGAAAAGTGCAATTAAAATTATAATTAACGTGTGCAGACTTGATTCTCTTTCACATTTTATTCTGAGGAATTTGAGAAGTATTCAGAGTATAGCTACTCTCACCTGAGGGAAAGTAACACCGTTGCATGTCCTATGGTGGAAGGCTGCCTAGTCAATTTTACTGGCGTCTATAATTTGAAAAGTTGCGCCACTACTACATATAGATCTGTCAGTGCTTACATTGATTACATCTTGATCCATTCCTCATTGCTGGACCAACATATCTGCACTCTTTGCAGACTAATCTTGATGTGAGTTCTTGATGTGAGTACCTGTTTGAAATTGTTCCAGTCGTTGGCCAATCAAAGAGACATATGTTTGCATTAACACTAGCAAACCTGAAGTGGTAATCCATTGGCCCAGAACTCAAACACAATGTGACCTGTAGCACTTCCTGGGCTTCACCAATTTTTATAGGAGTTTTATCTGGTCCTTCAGCTCCAAAGCTCACCTTCTTATTAATCTCCTACAGGGAAAACAAAACCAGCTAGAGCAAACCCAGACTGTGGAGGCTGCCTTAATAGACCTGAAATTAGCCTTCACCATCATCCCAATCCCTCCGGAGCATTTGTCATGAAGGTTAATGCCTTGGATTTAGGAGTGGGACCCTAACTGTCCCAGCATTCTGGGAACAAAACCAAGCCCAAACCAGTGACCTATTTCCTGAAAATCTATCTCCTGCAGAGAGGAATTATAATGTAGGATACAGAGGGCTCTTGGCCATTAAAACTGGCATTGGAAGAATAGAGGCACTGGCTGCTCAGTACCCCTTCATGGCAATAACAAATCACAGTAACCTGTAGAAACCTGTACCTGTAGATGGCCATACATCTCAGTTCTTTTCATGATTCTGTTTCACTATTTCATATCAACCAAGGTCCAAGAATGCCAAGGCTGATTCTCTTGTATGAATTTAATCCAGAAGATATGCCCACTATCCAGGAACCCATCCTGCCTTGTTTTCCAGGAGTTATCAGATAGGACTTAACTTTGATTGCAGGATCACCCAATCCTCACCCACACCATGCCATTTCTGTCTATGTCCTGCTCTAGTGCTACTCCGCTATCATCATGTAGACCCACACCTCACTGGGGACTGGTTAGAGACATCTACTTCAGAATTACAGTCCATGGACTAATATATGTGTTTTGGTTTTGGTTTCAATATCTGTATCCACTTTTTCTCATGTGCTGTTGTACACCTGCCCCTGATCATCTTCACCTGTTATCTCTGTTGGTCTGTCTACTTAAACTTTTTTTATAGTCTGTGCTGTGAAGTTCCAGAGTTGCTTAGTATTTGTTTTGCCTGATTTGTCTCTCTGTTTAGATCTTTATTCATGGATTTCTGATCCCGTTTTGCCTTTAGTAGACCATTTTTGTAGCCATATTTGATCCCCTTTTTATTCTCTCCTTTAGGATCAATTGACTCCTTTTTGCCATGACAACATATTCCTCATGCACTGGCATCCAGAAATGTTCTAAATTCATAATCAAAATACACAAAAATACCCCAAGTAATCAAATTTAGCAAACTAATGAAACATTATGCATTTATGAAATATTAGTGCACCATATATTATGAACTGAAATATTGGTGCACCAGACTCTACTCTGTTTTACCATGCATCTTCTATGATATGTGCAAGTTCCATTATGCAAAGACTAGGACTAGACTGATATATGGTACATATTATGCTAAATAAAGCACTCACCTTCCAAGTGTTATATAAAGAGGCCTTCCCTCCAGCTCTAAGTCATCATGAATCATGCATCTCTGAATAATCATTACACTACACCAGAAAACAGAAGCTCCATTAGCAAGACATTTTCCTGATAATCTTTAGTTGTGCACACTACATAATGCATGGTATTCATACATTATGTACTTAAATACATGATGATAGTTCATGGATAGTCCTTGTAATCTTGTGCTCACATTTCCTGAAGATTAAATCAGATTAAAACTATTTACACTGACCTTTTTCAGAGGTGCAGGTTACTTCTTACTTCCACTTACTTATTTCCCTTTGTGCCATCAAAACAACAATTAATAAATCAAATGTCTACTAGACTGTAATCCTAGACCTTTTTCATCTTTTGCTTGGTATTGTGGTATTTCTATGGTGTATCTATTGGTGTGATGAAGATAGGACATAGAGCCAATAGAAAAATAATTCTAAAAATAAATAATAAACTATTTCAAGACTCGCGTAATATTGCGTGGCTTGTGGTGCTAAAAGTGAGGCAGAATGCCGAAGCGTCGAGACAAAATGAAAGCGTTTATTTGACATAAACCACACGAACAGCGACAAAGTTGACAAAGATGTAGTGACATACACACGCTTAAATACACTCACGCTAGACAAGACACAGGTGAAACGAATGATTACGACTAAACACAAAACAAGATGCACATGAAGGCAACACGCTCACGACACACGAAGATACACACAGACGCATACACACCTACACACACAGAACGGGGGAGGAGTCGACAGCGGCCACCATGACAACTATAGGCTTATAATGTATTCTCTCACTCATTGCTTTTAAAGCAATTAAATGTAATTTTACATGATACATATATTCATAAATAAGACTGTTTATGTTTATTACGTTTACAATATGTATATACTCCTAATGTCTACAATTTATGATTATTATATTTAGTCTCAGGACCATCCCTCTTCGGTGTCCAGCAATACTTTGCTAATACAGAAGGGACCCACTCTCCTTGATACCACTTTACTATACATAGTAACATGAGTATACCGGAACAAAAACTATGGGGGATAGAGAAATTCTGAAAACATTTGGATTCAGCATGTAGAGTACAAAGACAAACAAACAACAAAAAAACAAGTGTTATTTTTAAATGAATTAAAATCACTGTTACTATACTATTACTTTAGGTTATCATCTAAACACTAATTTAATATCAAATTACCCATAAAATGAATTTTACTCCCAAAATCAATTTGACTAAACCACCTTTATGTTCACAATGTGCAAATCACATTGTGTAATGGAAAATGAAACCATTTTGGGAAAGACTCAGCAAATCATGTTCTTCAAACTTCCAGCTTGTGGGCAGACATTGTCACTCTAGGAGTTGAAGATGGTAATAACAGAAGCCATTTTGTGGAATGGAACTGTAATGAACCTTCCATGAAAGTCTGCCTCAGAGCCACCTGGCAAAGAAGTTCAGTAAAAGGCAGAAATTCCCATTTTAGTTCTAATGTTTTTCTGGGTTTTTTCCATCTAAATAGAACATCAAATTACAATTACAGACTAGTATGACATCACTTCTAAAACTGATTTAGATTTTTACCATTTAAACAACATATTCTGCCAAAAGTAACAGAATTATGTACTATATTTGTAACTTCTGCAGAATTTCCTATGGTAAAATGATCAAGCTCTGGTTTTCTGACCACAAAAGAGTTCCTGTGCCAAGTCATATTTTTCTTAATTTTTGCATTAATTACTGTGTATTAGAGTCCTATAAAGTCAAATACAGAAATGCAGTACCTACAGTTGGGAGTACAGTAAAACGTACTATAATAAACAGAGTTCTTCAGAAATTAATAGTAAAAAACATGCTAAATATTGTCTACAACCAAAGTCAAGTCAAATAAAAAATTCTATTATTAGTATTATGACAAATACATTTGTTCCAGTCAGAAGAAATTCCTGCTTATCCTTTATCAAGAAACTGTTTTACCACAATAAATAATTATAAGAATACGTTTTGTATAGACAAAAAAAAACTGGATATGTTGGATGTTGGTTACCTACATAAACAAGACATTCGTATTGCCTCTAATTTAAGATTAGTTTGAATCAGTATTAAATCAGAGACATCTGGTTTTTATCCTTTAAGGTGTCCAAACCCGTACAAACAGGTACAACAGTAGTTGTTTCAGCCACTGCTACACATAAATTGGTTTGGTTGCTATTTTATTAAAAAAGCATAAGAATCCCAGGTGTGTACTGACCTAAAGAAATAGCCAGTTGAACAGATAATTGGAAGGGAAGCGTACAAACGTTAAAACATCTTGGGACTTTTGAACATGGGAGGCAGTGATGCAAAAAGATGAGACTGCAGGCTTTGTGAGAGGCTGTTTTAACCTTGGCATAAACACAGTTCTGCTGATGCTGAGCTTTACATAGAAAACAAAAGAAAACAAAGTCAGACATACCTATGTATTGGGCTTGTTTATTTAAACTAAACCTTAAATTAATCATTAAAACTTAAACCTAAACCTTAAACTATGCTCAAGGCTATACAATGAGATTTGGTGAGTGTTCAACATTTGAATATTCTGTGATGTTTTGTAAACATAAAAAGAAACCATCAAAACCAGTCCAATCAAATCCATATAATCGATTTCATCAGACACAAGCCACAATTGTTGTTGTTTAGTGACATAATTATGATGAGAAAGAATTAACCAATACAAAAGGCCTTGTTTCTAATCAAATCAGTGACAATCAAAGCGGACATAAAAAAGAAATTATGATAAATCCTCAGTACTGAGGTGGAAAACGGGTGAGAAATACATGATGAAGCATATCTATAATTGCTCAGTATACAGCCATCTGGCCACCTGACTCAAGGTGTTATGGCAAGTAAATCAGAAATGCAGTCTACATTTCAACAAGGTGCCTTTGTGAAATGGTACCAAGGAATGTATTACTTTCTCTTAGATGCTGCCCCCTCTTTTATGTTATTAATCCATAAAGTATGCATACATAACATAACTTAAGATGGTATTACACAGAGTGATTCTAGTGGTCTTAGACACTTCCTGCATGTCAACTTCATTTTTGCCAAAAGGACACATCAAAAAGACATTGTCTCTGTAGTCACAATTACACAAAACATTTGGAAACGCTAACTGAACTTTGATGTCAAGTTGACATAACAACTACACCTCAGCTGACTTTGCTTGGCGAAAGGATGTGTCAAGGCACTTTGTGGAGAGTTGTGACAGCTTGTTATGGTAACTGACTTGATATGTCAGAGTGACATAATGCTGGTGAGATGACACAGCTTGTCAAGTAAGACTATTGGTAAAATTGAACAAAAGTGATTACGTCAAAAATATGCTGTAAAAAGATTTCCTGTGCTTTTCATTATTCAACTTAATATAATATATGGTGAACAAGGATAACAATGCTAAGCCAACCTTTCAAGTTGACCTAAAATAAATAAAACAATAATAACTAGAAAGACAAAGTTTGTGAAAGTACATTGTGTTGGCTTAACAAAGCAGCTATAAACAAATAAAAGGCTGTTTTGACGTTTTAACATTGATAACCTGATCAATTCTGTTAAATGCTGTTTAAATGTAAAATGAAATGTAATTTGCTATGCAGCAGTTGAGGCTGAGAGATTATTTAGCGTTTGTGTTAGCTGTGGTTGAAATCTGAAGGCTGATAGTTGCTATTGAGGGTAATTTGGTGTGGGTGGTAATTCTGGCTGTGGGGTAGTTGAGGCTGAAGGGTATTTAACTGTAGGGGTAGTTGTGGTTATGAGCTATTTGGCTGATGGGGTAGTTGTTGAGGGGCATTTGGTTGTGGGGGTTATTAAACTCTGATACCTGTGATTGAGGTGTTATTTAGTTGAGGGGGTAGTTTTTTAGGATACTGGTAGTTTATATCCTTCTCCTGGCATTGCATGTTTTTCTATCTGTGCCCTGCCTTAGCCACACCCTTCCACCTGTTTCTACTTTTTTGTCCCTCCCCTGTGCATCTGCCTCAGGTGTCTGTTAGTATGTCGAATATTTACACCCTGTTTTTAACCCTTTCTTGTTGCTGGTCATTGTTTGATGTTAGATGTTTCATGTGCTTTGCTAGATGAGAGTTGTTAGATGTCTGATGTTAGATGTTATGGTGTTAATTGTTTTTGTGTTCCAAACCCTGCCTTTTTTCCTGCTATGTGTTTTTGTGTCTTGTTTTGAGTTTTAGCTTCTGTGTTTTGTTATTAGGTATTCTGGTTTTGTTGCATTGTCTAATTCCTCGGGCTTTGTGACCATGGACTGTTCTTATATGCAGTGATTATGGATTTGCCCTTATTAAACGTCGCTGTTCTCTGCATGCATCTTGCCTCTATTCGCTCAACATCAAAGTAAGAAGATAACAGTAGGCTTTGGTCTCAGCGCCTACAGTGCAGCGTAATACTAGGCACATTAAAAGTCCAAAGATTTTAAACTTGCAACCAAATAAAACTTTCAGGATCTGTGATTGTCATGTGCAGCAGCATAAATGTCATGATAATGGCACCCAGCTTTAAATGAACAATGAAGGATGGCTGAAACAAACTGAACTTAGAGTGACACAGGCACCAAACCATATGAGCAACACATTCCGAATGCAATTCAGTGGAGCCAAAAAAGTCAGAAAAGATAAAAATGGGAAAAAAAACAAAACTTAAATGCTTCTGCTGGAAATGATTTTTTAAATGAACTTTACTATAGAAAAACACATGCAAACATCAGAATGCAGATTAAGTGTGAGGAAAATGGAAAGAGTTCGAAGGCAGTTAAGGCTCCAAACGTGAGCATGTGGAAGTAATTACAGGCTGTATGCAAGATCAGTTAGTTTAAGGGTTAGCGGGGGTGCCTCCATTCTGCAGAGGCGGCTGCCAAGTCTGTTTCCCCACTCAGGCCACAAAACCACACCCTTCTCATTCTCCGCCCCACTTCAGCAAATGACTACACAGTTTTACACCCGCAATTTCCCCTCAGCGTGGAGGTGGGGGGGGGGGGAGTGTCTTGATTCCAACTATGACCTATTTGCTTAAACCTATTTGCTTGCACATGCACAAATCCTACATGAGATTTTAATATGGAGTATGGAGAGCACATTGATGGGAGGGGTCAGAAGGTTACTGATATTGTTATACTGAGGGGGCTGTGGAAAGGCATAAATAGCTGGAAGAAGCTTTGTGCTCTTGCAGTCTCTTTCAGACAGCCCGGGCATAGGTGTCCTCCACTCCACTCTTCCTGCAGAAATCCCATCTATCTCTGCAAATACAGTAAGTAATGTTTATGCTGTACTTATTCAAAGATGGTTTGAAAGTCTTTTATCAGTCATAAACCAATTTATGGATTTCCTCAAGGTGTTGCAAGAACACTACTGTAGATGCAGTACTATAGATGTTGCAGTGGATGTGTGCATACATTTAAAAAATACAGGTGTTCTATCTGAAAAACATACGTGTGTGTGTACTAAAATTCAGATTTCAAACACTTCTTAAAGCATAATGCATTATATATTAGGCAGATTGAGCACAAAACATCTACATAGTAAATAATACCAAACATAAATGCAGTACTTGGTTAAAATTTCTTTTCACATGAGGGGAAACAGTAAGGTGCAACTAATTATTCTGGAGGTTTTGCCTGGGATTATGCATAACATTCATATCAGATCTTTGTTGAACTGTACTTTTAATATTTACTAACTACCAAACCATTTCATGCCTCACACCCATATTTCTTCATTAGCAATATGTCACATGGCAATTGAAATCCAAAGTAGCTGCTTTATTCACGTGTTTGGACTAGTTTCCCCTACTTTGTGAGACACACCCTATTTTTGATGCTATTTTAGATGTCATAAATGTGGTAAAGACACGCACACACACACAAAACCAGAAGAGCAAGTCTACTCAAACTGTACTATGATACAGTATAGCAGTTAATACATGACCATTCTCTTAAATGTCCTCTCACAGAATCAACATGGAAGGGATGAGAGATGTGCGCGTGAGCTGCAGGTTGCAGTGGCTCACCCTAATGCTGACCCTGCTGAGTGAAATCTCTGCCATGCCTGTGAATGTGGACTCCATGTGCTCCGCACCATCCACAGCCAAGTACAGCCTGACATTTACAGGCAAATGGAGTCAGACTGCCTTCCCCAAGCAGTACCCTGTTTACAGGCCCCCTGCTCAGTGGTCTACGATGATCGGTGGGTGGAATGCTGTGACAGATGTGACTAAGAGGTTCTGATTAAAGAGTGCTTTTAACTTAGCTTTTTAAGTGAAGATATTAAAACAAGTAGCCTATAAAACTACTCTACACATTTTCAAAAACAAATAAACAAAACTGTTTATCATATTAGGCCATTTATCAAAAGCAAACATTGTATATTTTTTTTAACCACTTCAGCTTTACATGTAACCATTGAATATTTACTACATGCTATATTTACTGTTAAATGCTCTACTGTCCTATGTGATAATATAACTGAAATTAACAAAATTATATTATATTGATTCTTTAGGGGTGACACACAGCTCAGACTATCACATTTGGCAACAGAACGAATATGCTAGTAACGGGGTGAGAGAGTTCTCTGAGAAAGGAGAGGCTTGGACTCTGATTAAGGAAGTGGAGGCAGCTGGGGAGAGAATCCAGAGTGTATATGGCCTCTTCTCCACGCCAGCTGTGTTTGGAGGGACAGGCCAGACAACCACAGAATTTGAAGTCTATGCAAGGCACTCCTTCGTAAGTTCTGTATATACTGCAATATGACTTTTATTTGGCAAGCTATTTATATTCAGACTTAATTCTGTTTTGACTAATCAAACAATATTGCTGGGCAGAGTAAGACCCCATATACTTCTGAAGTCTACAGGCTATAATTTGTGAATTTATATATCCTGGTTCATAACCCCTCAGGGTTCATATAAAATCATTCAAAATTAGAGAAAACCCATTCATCTTTAATAAGGAAACTTTCCAGGAAAAACGCTAATGCCAACCTGCACAGGCCACAGGCAATTTCAAGTTACATATAAAGTACTGACTCCACAGAACACTAACACTGTTCTTACATTACAGCTGTCTTTCATCGTGCGGATTGTGCCCAGTCCTGACTGGTTTGTTGGGATAGACAGTTTAAATCTGTGTGAAGAAGGTCACTGGAAAGAGAACATAAACCTTGACCTGTTTCCTTATGATGCTGGCACTGACAGTGGCTTCACTTTTTCTTCACCTAAGTTTGAGACCATTCCCCAGGACAAGGTCACACAGGTAACTCCACAGAACCAATAACTTTTACCAGAAATGTTTTAGTCTAATATTTGAAATCAGCATTAGAGGTTTTTAATAACACTGTTTTTTTCTTGTGTTTCTTAGATTACATCTTCATTTCCAAAGCACCCTGCTAATTCTTTTTACTATCCTCGACTGAAGAATCTTCCCCCGATTGCCAAAGTCACACTCACCAAGATTAAGAGCAAGCAGATCTTTAGCCTGCCCATAGAGCCCACACAATCTAACAAGATTCCCACTGGCAATGAAATAGATGAGTCTCTCATAAGTAAGTTTGGAAATATAATATACCCTTTCTTCGTGTACAAATCTGAAAAAATTGTTGCTTGACTCAAACCAGCCCATGCACAAAACAGATTGAAACAGCTGATTGAAAAGCAGTCTCTTATTGATTTGCATTTAAACATATATTTAACTATAGTCCTCAAAATGTCCATAGCGAGAAAACAAGAAAATCATTACTATGTGCACTGGGGACACTACTACCACATACTGACCTACTCAGTGCTTGAAGACCAAATGATGATCCTTGAAGAAAATGTAAGGCAGTGAATCTAATGTGGGCTTGTCTCAGCATAAGCTGCTCATCTGTCCCCATGGTGACAAAATAACAAACCCCAAACAAGATTACGGGAAGCTTTACCACTCTGTAAGTCAGGAAATGTTTACCATGGAAACAAAAAGTGATGTCAAGCCCAGCTGTCGTTTTATTTCCATGTTACATCCCTGTTTTCCTACGTGTCCAAAAACTGCAATATGTGATAAACATCAGCGCTCTTACAAGGTTGTGAGTTTTATAAGACATTGGAGAAAGAGAAAGTATAAATATGCAGGATATCTATAATTATGATTATTTGTTTGCAACAAATGGCAAGTGTTTCAAGAAAATTACATTATTTCGGAATGTAACAGAATTACAACTGGTCTCTAATAAGAATATGCAAATGTGTTGTCATCAATTTATCAACAACTACTAAGTAATTTTAGCTGTAACTGAGTATAACAAAATGATATGATCTTGTGTGTAAATTCATGTCTTTGACTTGAGATGAAAGGTAAGGGGGTAATTGGTGCATGACTAGTAATCTATTATATATATATAATTTTCAGTAAAGAATGAGCTGAAGGAAAAAAGGTTTAATCATACTTTAACACTATTTCTTAACAATATCAGTATAATCCTTCACTCCTTCCACATGTTTTATTAACGTTTCTTTTTGTTCCCAGATACCCCTCTTGACTGTGAGGTGTCTGTGTGGTCACCTTGGGGTTTGTGCAAAGGTCAGTGTGGAGAGAAAGGAGTGAGGCATCGGACGCGGTACATTCACATACAGCCTGCTAACAATGGTGCTGCCTGCCCTGATCTTGAGGAGGAGAAAGCCTGTGTCCCTGACAATTGTGTCTGAGGATCTGAAGCAGTGTGATTAGGACTACAAATTCAAAAGAAATGACATAATTCCATAAATATGAGAGCCATTTGTGATGACCATCAAATATTTCCAAACTGAGTAAAGCATTCCACACGGTACAGTTATGGCACAGGACCGGTGGCTTAAGTGGGAAAGCCAGAAAGATCATCATCAGAATGCACACTGGTTTATATCACTGGTTTACAAGCAGCACAGTGAAGTCAAACGAATATGTCTAAAATAATCTTGTCATTATTAAGTATGATTCAATAGAGAGAAATAAAACTTGTTAAAATAAAACAACAAAAACATACATGTTTTCATTTAGTTGACTGTATACAGCATCAATAGTCCTCTCATATCAGGGGCTGAGAGAAAATAGAATTAGCTAAGCTATGCCTTTCTTGCTGAGCTTTAGGTAACAGAAATGACTACAAACTGCTGCTCCCTAGTGGAATAACTGAGCAAGCACACACTGATGTTGAATTCAGATATGGAAACTTGTTATGTCCACAATGTGTCTATAATGTGCTGTATGTGTACATTCAATGCAATCAATTGTATATATAAACTGTAAATATGGACAAATAAACTTTTTCCTAGGCACTGTTGATATTCTAATGCTTCTACCAGTACAATATCCAGTACAATAAATCACTTGCCAGCTTTCAGCACTAAAAATAAACGCTTTTTTATCATACCTAAAGTAATATTTAATTGACTTCAAAGGAAGCACGCAATCATGCAGTCAGGATTTTTATTTGGTCTACCTTTTTAAAGGTAGACCAACTATTAGGCCTAAGTTTATATTTGGATTTCTTTATCAACATTTTTAAGCACATGCTGAAGTGTTATCGCTGCCATTTCTCCTAACCTTGAGAAACACATGCACGCACACACACACACACACACAAATTACACAAATGCAGGTGTACATTTCACACATCTGATGTCACATTCAGTCACAGATATCCACCCTTTACACCACCCTTTATATTTTATAGCATTCCTGTTAGTTGCTCACCTTGGTCTACATCTGTGACACATTTGGAAGAATCTAAGAAGTCACTGCTTAAGATTTCTACAATGAAGTTAAGATGGTCCGGCCTCCTAATTGCAAGCTTTGTTATTTCTACTAAGGCAATGTTCTTTGACTTGGTGCAACTGAAGGAAAGGTGCATAATTGAGGAGATTCCTGAGGACACCCTAGTCACAGGTGAAAAAAAAGGCATCACATTTAAAACTTCTGCTTTGATGAGGCTATTAGTTTTTTATTATAGACATTCACTGTTTTTTTAAAGTGATTTGCACAAGCTGTTGAAGTAGATGATAATGTCATTTCTGTTCATTAGGAGCATGAATATAACCAATTTCAATGCTACTTTGGATCTGGTCTTACTGAATAATGTTTACAAAAGAGCACTGTAGAAAGAAAGTAAATCTAAGCATTAAGTGTTCTGTTTATTGCAGGCTATTTCTTATTAGAGCCCTGGGATAAAAATCAGCAGAACTCTCAACACCATGGTCTAACCGTCACTGTTAAAGACCCAAACTACGAGGTTTGAAAAGGGATTAAAACCAGAATAATAACATTGTGTAGATGTTATATTTGTCTCTGTTACCTGACTGCATTCAGTGTACCTTTTTCCATTCCTTCATTGTATGCAGGTTCTGTTAATGAAACGCTTTGGCAGATATGGAAAATTTACCTTCACCTCCCATGCCTCCGGTCAGCATTTCCTGTGTGTGAAATCAAACAGTACCAGATTTTCCATGTTTGCAGGTGAACGTTTGGTGAGTTAAACTTGTAGTCAGATTATACTTTATGCATATTTCACTTATGACTTACAAAATGTGCAACAAAGTCTTTTAGAGAGTGTTTTCAGGTTTTGTACCTAGGCACACACTGAATTGCACTTGGGTTGCTCGAAATCTTGACCATGTTGTAAAAATGTTAAAGTAATGTTTTATAAATTCTGGAACAACAGTGACTGAGGCTTGTTTGGTTTTGGTTTGCTTAAGATATTTTGTTTGTGATTAAACACTGATTTCAGTGACTACATAATTAGGCTTTCTCTGAAGTACATTACTTCTAATGTGCAGAAGGTGCATCTAGATGTCCAGATGGGAGAGCATGTTATTGATCCTAGTGTTGTCAAGGTAAAAGACACTGTTAAAACAATGGAGTACACAGTGAAGCACTTAATTGACCAGCTGAAGTACATTAGCAGGCAGCAAGACTTCCAGAGGGTAAGTATAAAAATTGAATAGGCAAAGTAAGCTAACTTAGCTGAATCTAGAAAAAGGATGGCCATAAACTGCACGACCTCCTGAAAGAATTAGCGTATTCTGAATAATACAGCCAATCCTACCATTTCATTGGGGAATTAACTTAAGAGCAATTGAACTGTTACAGCAACGTGAAGAAACATTTCGCCAAATGAGTGAAGAAACCAATGGAAACGTTCTGTGGTGGGCAATAATCCAGACCACAATACTGCTCACCGTTGGATTCTGCCAAATAAGAAGCTTAAAAAACTTTCTAATCGAAAAAAAGTTGGTTTAACTATTTGTATAGCCTTAGCCGACTAGCTAGCTGCCCATGGTGTACGGTGTAATGTAGCTAATTTAGCTATCTGGTTAAGTTAGTCATTTAGCTAGTTAACCAAATAAGTATTTATCAGTTAAATTAACATTGTTGTTAGTTTGAATTATCGAATTAATTGCCACTTTGTTCAACCCCTATAAACATGCCTGACATAATAAAGCCTTTTTACCGTACAAAAATGAGTCAGTTTTGTGTGTTAGACAGTGCTATCTAGCTAGCCATCTTTGAGCTAGGTACGATCACACGCCTTACATGAAAGTAGCTAAAGTAAGCTAGCTAGCGACTAAAAATTCCCGCGCATTTATTTCCAAGAAACGACGTCACTACACAAGTAACATCGAGAGCCCTAGTTGACAGATGCCGAAAACTAACTGGTAAACTAATAATTTTGTAATCTGGTGACAATGGCAGAACAAATGGCTGTCTTATTTAGCCTATTCCTGAGAATAGGCAAACGATATTAAGCCATGCACCGCTCATGGGCTCGACAAAAATGATCTTCATAAGGAATCAAATTGCTAGCTAGGTACCTAGACTTTCGAACTAGCTCACTTAATGTACAACGCGCTAGATAGGAAACCTCCTTAGACTTACAGGTTTCTTAGCTAGCTAGATATGTTTTTGAATCTGGAACGAAAGTGGTGAGTTGGGATGTAGGTAGCAACTAGTTTTTTGTTTTTTTTTAACTGACGCTAAAGTTTAAGTTAATGCAATTAATCTGCATTGTATTTAAAATGTATTTCATCAAACAGATAATGTCCCACTGGATATGCTGTAACTCGTGCTTTAAGTCTCCAGGACCTGACCGCCAACTGGCTGTGACAAGTTGTGGGCATGTTATATGTAACGTGTGCTTTCCAAAAGGTAGGTTAACTGTGGTTTTGAATCAGCTAGCTAGCAAGCCTCGTAAAGCTCTGTCTACTATATCATCAATTCTAGGATGTGTGACATGTTTACTGAATTGCGCAGTAGGTGTATGGCTTCCTCGTGTTATTTGGCCTCTGTGCATCAGTCACCATTGTGGTTTTAGGAAAGAAGGGCGAATGTCTAATCTGCAAGGCAAAATGTCAGCTGTCTGCACTCTCAGACAAAGTAAGACGCGTTACGGCCTTTCAACTTTCCTATTCCTGTGTCCTTGTTGATTTATTAGTCCTATGTCTATCACAAGAACTTGTAATATTTTATTTTAGAGCAGCTCAGATGTCAAGGCACTCTTCTCAGACATAGGCACTACTGTAACCAGATACTTCTTAGAGATAAGCAAGGTAATCTGTGGTTGCAGTGGTTATATGCTGCCTGGTCAATTTTTAACGTGGATTTGTGCCACCATAACACTCAGCATTGACATTAGACACATTTATCCACTTATTAAGGTCTGGCAGTTCCAGGCAAGACACCAGAAAAGGCTGCTAGCCTATTATCAAGAGAGGGTAGGAGCTGTTTTTATTAGTCAGTCGTGATAGCTTTTTTTTTTTTTTTTTGTCAGAATGTTATATGTGATAGATATGCATTTGTACAGGAAACCTCTTCTTTAGTGAGTTGCAATAAATATTCATAAATATTCATCTATTCATATGATTTGCCTTCATAGAATGAAAAAATGAAGGAGGCTGTTATCAAAATGCAACAAGAGATGCAACAAATGTCAAAGTAAGGATTTTGAGAGATGTTGAAATATGATGTTGCAATGCAAATTATTCACTCTTTCATCTCTAAACGCTCTGTTTGTTTTTTCTCAAAGAAAAATCGCAGAACAGAATGCTTATATAACAAAGTTAGAAGTAACGCTTCAACAAAGGTAAGTCCTCAGTAGTGTGATAGATGAGCCCTTTCTCTTACCCTTAAGAAAAGGAAGAAGTGTTTACTCAAAATTTGCTTTGGGGAGCAGTATCTTTTTCAGGAGGAGTTGCTGAGAGTTGTATAACTTGCTTTTATTACTAGTTATGAGTTTTGGATGTGAATACATTCAGGGTAAAAAAACATTTATGCAGGAATGTGGTGTTTCCTTACAGTAGTGTACATTGTAATTTGCATTTATATTTCTCCCAGTTCCAGATTGGGATCACAGTCAAACAAGGATTTCCGTGCACCAAGTAATTTGAAACCAGGTGACGTAGAGTGTAGTATGCATGCAAAGTGATACTTATTGTGTTTATTTTCTTTAAAAAAATTCTAGTATAGTATTTTTTACTATAATTAGTATTATAGTAAAAATTCTAGTAAATATTGTTCTAGTATATCAGGGATCATTAAAATAACTAGTCTTTCTGAAGATCACTAAGTTCTGTCAAATTATGATGGAGGAAATGAAATTAAGTCATCAATTAAACTGCTTATATAGCTCATCGTTTTCTGACCATCAGAAAAACATTTTTTATGTTAGTAAAATTGTTGAAAAAAAGTCGACAAATGTATCACAGAAATGGAAAACTTGCAATAGACATATATACGGTGAAATATTTGTGTGACACCAGAGGGCGCTGTTGAATCTGACTTGATCCTGTTAACGTGTTACATATCAGTATTTTTGCATAGTCCTTTGACAACCCAGACCTTTTTTCATTACCTTTTTTTTTTTTTTTTAATGGTGGTGTTTGTTTGTTTGTTTTGTTTTCTCACCAGTGTCTTCGGTTACAAAAATTCCTTATTCCTCTCCAGTGTCTCTGTCTCACCATTTATCAACCACAAACCTGTGAGTATCAACAACAGGCTGAATTCTCCTCTGTAATGTACTGTTACATAGGTTCATAAGTTATGTGAGAGCTCTTTAGTGTGAGCTGGACCGGCTGCATGTGTCACATTTTTTAATTATGATGAAATACAGAAATAACAACATTTACAAATGTCTTAAATATGTATACCTGCACTTAACATAAATATCTGTCCTGTTCAAAAAAATATTACATATTATAAACACATTGTATTAAAAAAATCTAGGAATATTTGTTGTAGACATGAAAAGCAGTTAATTGTAATTCAATATGATATAAAGTCTTATCCAAAGTGTCCATTGTCTGCAAGCCACCCCCCTCTCCCACGCCCACCCCATTGTGCCTGGGCTGAATGACGGTAAATGGTTGACACATGGGCCGTGTTGCACACTGTTTGCTGTAGAGTTCGCATAGGTGATTGGTCTTGTCTCCAGTTCTTCCTTCTGTCTCGCTGTGGAGCCTTTGGCTCCAGAGCTGCTATCACAACAGTCATGCGCTGCGAGGCAGGAAGGCCAAGCCTTCCCACGTAAACCCAGCATATCCTGCCTCCATCCATCATAGTCCTCCATTAGCCTGTAGTTGTTTGGATAAGCTTAGGTCTTATGGAGTTGGCGACCACCGCAGAGCTACAGTGGATCATGGATGATGGTATAATGATCTGGATTGCTTACATTTTGATATCTCTGCCGTGGCTGCTTTTCCAAACAATTTGCTATGATGTCATGTGGTAACCATAAAGTGAAGCCCTTGAAACTGATGTGCAAGGCTGCTATTTGAAGTCCAATGAAAGAAATGAGCCAGGTAGCATTCATAACACAAGAGGGCGCTACTGAATCATCTTTAGCAAAGATAGTGGACATCAAGCACATACACTGCAGTATTTGTCAGTTACTTGTAAATCCATTATTTTCCATCAGAATTGAAAACATGGAAACTGAAAGAGGATTTCCCAGTAAAGTAAGCTTATTCTATTTAAATCTTTATCACATTTTTATTAGTTGTACATTTTGTTGAGCATTTTAGCTTTTGTGTCAGAATCAGTCATATTGTGTTACTACTTTACTGGAGCATTTGTATGGTATCAGTAACTAGATTTTGTGGTAGTGATCTGTAACAGACATAATAGCTGCCATTCTCACCCATATAGCTAAAATTCTTCCTTTGTCTTATAGCCAGAATTTTGTGGAAGTGTTTCAAGACTTTGTGTCATCAGCCCACCACAAGATGGTCGGATAGGTGTGTTTGTATTAGTCAAGTATTGTACTGCTTACAGCAATAGATATGTTTTGTTCCCCTTCTGTCTTGTCAATTTCCAGACAGATTTTATGGATAGTACTTGATGAAACTTGGCCATTGATCAACCTACTATGTTCCTGTTCAGACAGACACATGTATTTTTTACAGTGTATACTGTTGTTTCTTCTTAGGCACTGTTAATCACAGAGCAGCAAACTCTGCCCCTATGGGTAGCCACTTAGTTCGAAGTGCCACTGTCAGGTATTTTTTCCAACATATAACAACTTGCTTTATAATTTAGAGTATTAAGAGTATTAAGAATATAATGTGTGTAAAGTAGAATGAGAACATTTTTCTCTTCTTACAGTCGACAGTCCACTGGCAGTCTGAGGGAGCTCGCTCTGACCTCGTCAGGCAATGTTGCCTACAACAGAAACTCTCTTTGGGAAACACCAGTATTCAAACTGCCTCCAGCTTACAAATACCCCTCCATGTCATCCCTAGGACCTCCGCCTTGACATAGTGCAATGATCTAAAAACGTTACCAGCAGCTATGGAATCGGAGAGCTATTTTTGTTTAGCTTCCCTATGAAGCTACGCTGAGACCATGGCAGAGCCGTCCCAGTGCGAGGAATGATGTTCAGTTTATAGCTAGCCTTCATGTAGGCAACCATCTGCAACTAAACAGACACATGCATATGTTTGCCTACTCAGAACAAATAGAACAATTTGTAACGTATCCTCTGCCGATGCCGCGATGCTTTTTGATTAGCTAGTGCTCCGGGGTATGAAATAACAGCCTTTCTGTGTTTGTGCTCTGTTCCATAAATGTCTCCATGTTTGCAGTAATCAATCGCAGACCTGGCATGAATGAGCTGTGATAGTGAATTTTAATGTGCTGCACTGCAATTCAGTGTGTGTCAGCTGCACCTGTGTATATGTATAGATAGTATTTGTTTTATTTCCTACACTCATAAATGCTACATCACTGAACAGTTTGAACCGTGTTGTACATTGATAATATAATATTTGACTTATTTATAATTTTTTTAAGAGGATACAGAGAGTAGAACAATCTCAAACTCATTTACCTGATGTAATATTTATTGTATGTAATTACAAATAACAAAATTCATTGTTCACCAACCTGAGGAAAAGACCAATGGGATGCTCAGAATAAGATCCACCATGACCACTCTGATCATCTGCCTGGTGTAGCCTGTACCTGTAAGCCATGCTCTCCCTGTACGAATTGGTGGTGCTGTGTGAAAAGATGTGCTAAATGTAGTTGTACCATCGCTCTGAATTGGTTTTGTAATGTGGCAGATCAGACATATTAAAATACATGTTTTTGTGGGGGGGGTTCTCTGTACCCTCAAGGAATGAAAGTCTCTCATTTCGATATGTAGTTCTGGCTGTCACAACTCCTCTTTAACATCTACAGAGTGGGATCACAAGCACTCATGTGCAGTATTGTATGTGAAAGTAGTTTTATGGGGGTTGCATTTGAGACAATATAAAGAACCTTAAGAGACCTGGAGGCATCTGGTATTTTAAGATGCTGGAACTTATTTACCTGTCCTAGTTTTCCGTTGATAATAAGTGTGCCGGATTTGCTTCAGGAAATAGCTTTTAGGTTAACTCAGTAACTGGGTTGGTATTCTAAAGAGCTTTTAGGTTAACTCAGTAACTGGGATGGTATTCTAAAGAGCTTTTAGGTTAACTCAGTAACTGGGTTGGTATTCTAAAGAGCTTTTAGTTTAACTCAGTAATGGTTGGTATTCTAAAGAGCTTTTAGATTAACTCAGTAACTGGGATGGGGTAAAGAAAAGGAGAGTGCCCCAAGACCCAGTCATACAGCGGTGTTGCTGGAGCAAAAGCAAAGATTTAAAGAACAACCCTGATTGGGTTGGACTGGATTTTGATGGTGCCACATAGATGTTTTGTGTTTTATGATTTTGATTGATTCACTGCTTACTTTAATATAGCACTATATATTACAAATCCCTTCATTCTGTACTTAACAATGTCTTTCTGTCTTACCTCTGCATGTAAGGTTTGCTCTGGTAATGACACATCTGGTTGCTGTTTTCCCCTGACGTGGTGGTATACTTTGGTGTGGGGTAGTGTGTGTGGGGGGGAGAGAGAGAGAGTGTGTATGTACAATAATCACTTCCCACAATTACTACAATGGTAAAAAAAAAAAATCTTTGTAGGCAGTTAAATTTCCAGGCTGCTCACTTCCATGGAATGTAAAGGAAACTCACAAACTCTTGCTAATACCTGAGGGTCAGAAAAGCAGCTTCAAACAGCCTCACACTGAAACCTGAAGCACTAAAGAAACTTCTATAAATCCGAACTGTACCATAAAGACCCTCAAAAGCAAATATGGTCATGTAATTGTTGGTATGAAAAACCTATCACAATACAGCAGAAACCATTTGCAGAATCCTCTAGAGGGAGCTGACGGAAGAGGTGAGCAGAGATGCATGCAATAATGCATAAAGCTGAGGTGCAGGCACACATACACACACACACACACGCACACCTGGTGCTCATTAGCTGTCCATGTGCAGAGAGATGGTCCATTGTGCTGGTGTACGCTAACCTCACCAGCCTCTGGCTTTGGGGTTAAACAACACATCGCAGACGGTTAATATTACTCCAAATCTGAATTGCCTTCAAAAAGGCAATCCAATCTGAAGTATGACAAAAACAAAATGTCTTCTCGAACATTAGCATGCTAGTACAGTGCTTTTTATGGCACTGGTACAAATCGAGACATAGCAAGGCATTAAATTACATGTGGCTAACTGCAGTTTGACGAGCTGCTCAAGTGGCCGTAATTGAATGCAAGGTTACATATGTTTGGCTTATGAAGTTTGCTCATGCAGTGGGGAGATTGAACAATGGCTTAATTGTATTGTACAGATGTAGTGGATGTATTATGCGGTTCGTTAAAAAAAACTTGCAATTGAGTAATTCCACTATTAGGATAAATCTAGTCCTGACAGTGAAGATGAAGCAGATTCAATGTGAGAGGCACATGACCCTGGGCACAGTGCTGGTGTGCAGTGTTTGTAATATACGTCACTAAAACAATTCTGAAGTTACTTTTAATATGGGCTACTTATGATTGATAAATGGAGAGCAATTATTCTGAGCTATACACTGCCATCCTTCACTCAAACTACACAGAAACATGGTAGGCTAAATACAAATGTAAGTGTTTAAGAAAGTACAACTGTGCATGGTTAGGTTGGCACCAAATTCACATATGTAAAGCACGAAACTGTTGTCAGTGATATTTAAAGCTTCTGTCTTCCACTGAGAACACTGGTTATATAACTGGACAGGTTCAACTGCTTCTCTGCAAATATGAAGTTTATATGTAGGCCTAGTGTGTTTATTCAAACAAGGCCGACTTTGTTAATCACTTTTATCTTAGCCAGTAAACTAAAGACAAATACAGTATTTCACTATCGATTTAATGAAATACAAATCAAATAGTAAGAAAATTAAAGAGAAAGGATAGAGGGGAGGAGTGCCTTAATGCAATGACAACAGAAAATAAGAGTCAGACATAACCACATAAGACAGTGACAGAAGGCATAAAAAACCCATTCCATAACCACAAAAGAACAACATTTTCAATGTAATATAAAAGCAAACATGGTGCTCCAGAGTCACTTCAAATGGTTCTGCGCAGGCAACAAATCACCAAAGACAAACACACACACACACACACACACATAAAGCTTTCTGTGTACCACATGAAAGCATCCACACCATGAAAGAGCATCACGCTACAGTATTATTTTCAGTCAAATGCTCACGCACTTATGCACATTGTTTGACATCCAATTAAAGAAGAAAATGGAGAAGATTCAGAGTTTCTAGTACCATGTCTGGGTAAACTGGAAGTAACAGTGTTGATATTTAGATGTAAGTCAGTCTTGGCTGGGTGTAAGTAGACCTATCAAATGAAACAGACAGGCACCTTGCCAACAAAAACATTTGGAAACAATACGTCAAGCTTCAATGAGTTATGGACTCCCCCATGCCATGGCACAAATGTGTACAATTATCGTCTGATTATTAATCATTTCAATGGTAAAAAAAACCCATCTTAAACCTTAGATAATAAAATAGATGTGTGTGGAATTTTGGGGCTTAAACACATGGTTGATAAGCCTACTGTACAGTATTCAGTTGTCTCTCTCTGGATTTCATGCTTTTTGCAGCAGTACATGACAGTTAATGGATGCATGTGAATGGAAAGTGATTATCATCACTTTACCTGTCATGATTTGCCCAAACTAGTAACTCGCAGTCGTGTGTGTGTATTTCCTTTGTTGCCCACGGCAACAAGGACCATTTCAGTAGCGTGTCTGCTTTGTCGAAATCATCCAGCTTTCTGAAAGGGACAAGGTGTGAACAGACACTATTGTACATACGAAATGTGCATGAACTCTTGGGATTCAGAGGGATTTGAGGTAATTTCCTGCACCGGGTCCATCGAGAGAGAAGTTCAGCCTCTGGGCGAACTGTCATTGTGTCATGCTGAAGGAGAAAAATCGAAATCAGACCTTTCTCTTTGTACATCCTCGGGGCATACAAATGAGACGTGCCACCTCAGAGAGATAAGGGAAGCAGCTCCAAAATCCATTATTCAATGCTTTGGCCATTTTATAAGACAGAAAGTCTTTGTGCAACCGATGGTAGCGAAATGATTTACACTCCAAAATTATGACTGCAACATCTTGAATCACTTATTCACAAACAGGTATCTTTTTTTTTTTTGTTCTCCGCTCAGTGTTACGTTGCCGTGTTTGGTTTTTTCTATCAGGAAAGCTCAAAGGAATTTTCTCAAGGTGAACATGTCCAGCATATTTAATAACAATTAATGACCCAGTGGATCCAGAGAAGGAGTTGCTTATACCATAATATAATGCTCTTAATGTCAAAAATTTGTACTAGTAATGTGATAATTATTTTATCTGTACCTCACAGCCTCAAAATACTCCTATATACTGCGCTATATTTTGAAGTTATAAAGTTATATATA
>JAOYMR010000009.1:9224389-9244750 GCA_025802075.1 Tenebrosternarchus preto | reverse complement strand
AGATTTCGCCCCCCCGGTCGCCCCGCGCCCCGCCCGGTGTTTGGGGGCCGGTGCCGTTTCTCGCCCCCCCACCCACCCCAAACCCCCGGGGGGGGGGGGGGGGGGCGTGCCCTCGTCGCGGAACTCCGCGGCTGCCGACGCCGTGGCCCCGCCGTCGCGGGAGCGGCCGTCCGAGGGGAATGCTGCCTCCCCTGCCCCCTCTTCGCGCTGCACTTAAATAGCCTGCTCTTTGGCTTGTCAAATGCAATTACCAAAGCAAACACTGGGTCTATAGTTGGGGAAGCATGTGACACCGGCTCTGAGCGGGATGAGGGGTGCAGAGGAGGCACCGTCTGAACAGAACTACAGGGCCTTGCTGTCCGTCTCCGTCTCTAGAGATCGAGCCTCTTTAGAGCAGGCTTTCAGACCAAGGTTTGATGGGAAATTAAAGAGGGACCAATTCAGTGTATACACATGTCTTACTCAGTAAGCGGCCTCTTTTATTTAGATGCCCTTTTCCTTATGAGTAATTGCACAAGCACTTAGGGTTATTTGCAGATAAAAAAAATTCCACTTGTGGTTATAAAGAGACAAAAAGGCATTTGTGTCTGCATTTGAAGCAAATCACATTTGTGTCTGTATTTGTAGCAAACTGAAAAGGGATGCCTTGGTCATAACAGACAACTGTGGTCAGGAAAAGCTGCTCATGAAACACAGAGATACAGAAAATAAAAGCAATTCAAATCCAAGAGGGCTGAGGCAGATTAAAGTGGGTCAGGGGACACTTTACCCAGTTTTCCTGATGGCTCGGGAGGGTTCTCTCGATCTCCCTGAGGATCAGTCCTCCCTGAGATTGAATCACCTGTTGAGAGAGAAAACGTTTATGGAAGCAAACTTATCAGAGAAGCATCACATTTTCTGTAATTTTAGTATATATGTCACTGATTCTGTGCAAATCTGACCTTTAGCACTGAACCAAAAGCATCAGCCTTATTTGAGATAAATCACAAACTCAGTAAATTCCAAGAACAGCACTATAACCGACTCCACATTCTAAATTTGTGATTTACAACTGCAATGGGTGCCATACTTGACCACAACATGTTAGTAAAAGGTTTTCAGAATATGCATTTATTCATTTCACTGGAAGATGGATAGACTACACTGACAGATACTTTTTCGAGAAAGCTTACGTTACAAATGCTACCATGCAAGTTGAAAATGTTGTATGCTACTGGACCAACTCCCCCCCCCCCAACAAACAAACAAAAAACGGTCAAATAATGTCAAGTTAAATGCAATGGAAAAAACCGTCAAGTTGAGGCTGTGCGTAATTCAAAGATTTGAAACGAAACGCGTTCTGTTCCTAAATACAAACTTCGAGAGACGAGTCACGAGGGATGGAGAGTGAAAAGTGAGAGTGGAAATTCGGGGCCCTTCTGCTCCGGTTACACCCCCCCTCTTCCCTGCTCATCCGTTCCCCACATGACTGGCATTTTCTGGGTTGACGGGTCTTTGAACCTGTCGGCAGGATGGTTTGATCTAAGGGTGTGCGCGCTTTAACACTCCTGCAGGAGTGGCTCCAGGCTGCGTGGAGAAAGGGCTTGTCCTTTGGGGCCAACGTCTTTATTACCGCGCTCCAAAAATCCCCGTGCTCCCTTCCACGAGCCCCTCAGTTGCCATCCAAATAGCGTTCTTGTTTTACTCCGGTTTTTATACTCATTGGAACAATTATGCAGAAATTTTCGTTGGACCGCCAACAACTGATTCTGGCCTCGGCCCGAGTACCTGCTCAAAGCACAGAGCATCGTTTAGTATCTTTCATAAAGCCGCTTGTCAAGGCCAAAACAGCAGTTTGGTCCCTTTGGTCAGATCGTGAGCCAATTTTCAAAGTTGAACCAACATGTATGTATATTCTCGTGCGAGCTCGTAAAATGCTGACGTGGCCCGCCTGAGCAAAACTCAAGTTTGATTCATGAAAAGTCAACAGAGCTTCGAGACGCGAGGGTCGTCAGGTTTCTAAGCGAAACAAACTTCTGTTTCCCTTTCATTAAGCAGGAGCGACATCGCGGTGTGCTACATTTCACACGTCCCCCGGCCCGCCGAGCCCGCCGCCCCGAGTGGGGTCAGTGTGACGGAACTGTTTGGATAACCCCGGTGCATGTTTTCCTTCACATCTGTCGCAGAGACGGCTGCAGAAAACAGGCCTTGTTCTGCGGGAAACCCGAGCGCTGCGCTGAAGCCCGGCTCTCTGCCACGCTTGCGCCCGTCAGACTTTTTAAACGTCCAGGGGCTCTCCGAGCGGTGGGCTGAAAAGTGGGTGCTTTGGCTGGTTCATCACTTCAGGAGTCTCTGTGGGTTTTGGCTGAGGCCAACGAGCCATGTCCCTCTTGGAGTATGAGACGTCCAATTTGGCTGTGTGGAGTCCGTCTGGGCTAGCAAAAAAAAAATAAAAAATTAAAAAAGGCCTCGGTGTCAGAGATTTATGGTTCTCATTTGCTCAGCCTGTGACCTCCTGCACTGGCTTAGGATCCAAATGTTTACTTCGCTGAGGCCGCTGCCCTGCTTACACCTTTTCGGGAACCCCAAGGGCACGACTAGTCGAAGCGAAAAACAAGGCGTTCAGAACTGAACATGCTAACGGCACTGTCGTCTTCTGTGAAAAGCAAGACCGGACATTTTGTGGACCATCCGTATTTTGCGAGAGGCCTCAGAAGAGAGGCGACTCAAAAGGCTAGTGTTAGTCGTTGGCTTTGATTTACTCAATTCCAGCATGTAGCTTATGGAAACCATTACTGATTCTGGTGCTACACAGTCTCGTATTAGCAGCCAGCTCCAAATGGTGAAAATTTATGAGCCGTGATCACAGCAGAGACGTTACTACATTACTGACTTCACTCATACCTGGGAATGAATAACACAGAGGTTGACAGATTAACTGCTTGTCGAGTGTATTTATGTTCAAATTCACAAATGTATCTTTCAGGAGCTTACACATTTGATGCTAGAGGGACATCACTTGTGTTATCCCACCAACTTTTCACAACTAGCCCAAATATTAACCTTGTTCTGTGCCTCAGTGCCACAGTTCTGGCGTGACAAAACCTTTCATAATTCAGTTCAACCAGGGACGCAAAGGGAATCCCTGAAACTGGGAACGGCTTGTTGTAGGAACAGCTGTAGGAAGGGCGCAGCATTTAGAGGGAAAAAAAAGCAATGCTCCATAGGCTCTTCACTCCTCAGACTTGCTGAAGCACGAAACCAACCAGAAACTCCACTAGTAATTCTAAAAACATCAATTTCCTTCTGTTGGTCACCTTGTTTTGACCTTAGTTATTCAGGACAAAGTCCACATCCACTCACAAATTGAGATACAAATGTATAAGGTGGCATTTAGGCAGTTTTCTAAAAACTACAAAGGGCTATTGACATAATTTACCAAGTTACTACAGAGGGTCTGACCGCGAGTCCTTCCATAACGTCACCGTCCTTATGACTCCGAGGCGGTGTTGATTACCTACAGTCCGTCTTGCTTTGGCACAATCCCTGACAGTCTGACTCTGGCTCCTGCATGGTTCCATACTCTGCCTGAGGAGCATGAGAGAGCTTTGCTAGGGCCTTACTCAGTCAAGCAGAGGACTGACCCCGCATTAAGCCTGCCCTTTTCTCTTTTAAAAGATTACCGGCACAGAGGGAGACGATGACGACCTGGCCTGTGCTGTTTTCTGCCTCAGGCTTTTATGAATCAAGAATAACAGCATGACTCATGCATAGATTTGATTTGTCTCTCCTAAAGGCATTTTTCTATGTGTCTAGTGTTTAAATGTATAGGTCACTGAAGACCTATACATTTAAATAACATTGTTCTCACTTGGTGTAGAAAACTTTGAGTAAATTCTGTACAAAAAAAAAAAACCAAAAACAAACAAAATAAAACAGATCTGAAGGAACACTGACGATAAACTCTGAGGTGTCCTCCTAAGCTCTTCCTTGCCTGTAAATGCTAATAATTCGGCCTCTGACTGAAGCACTACCTGAAGTGAAAAAAAGCCCCCAGATATTTCTGATGTAGCCTTGACCACAGGCATGTTCCAACCCGTCCTTTCAGAAAACCATCATCAGTCTATAGACCTGCTCAAAAGCATTGCGCCAGTTCAGCCATTCTGCGAATTGGATGGCGATGGCCTCTCTGAGGCATTCTGTGCTCCTTAGAAGCCTCCTGAGAGTAATGGCCAACCACATGCTGATGTTCCCACAGGAGCACGTAAGAAAGCAACACCATGTTAGCACTAGGGGGCACCGCTGTGTGAGCAGGGCCTCGGCTGAGAACGTGGAGGAGCTCAAACAAGGCAGAGCAGGATCAAACGCCGCTGAGCAAACGTACGAATGGGTTGCGTTATGTCATAACCTATTTCCACGTGCCTCTTTCTGGCACTGCGACACCCAGTTATCTTTCCCCTGCTCTAAAGCCATCACCTCTTTGCGGCTGGATTCATTACGTGCCGTGCTTAAAGACGGTTTTTAACAGCATGGTAGGTGAACATGTGGAAATTGAGCAGTAAATGTCAGCTTTGATATATTTTAGTGGTTTACACTCGGAGAGTCAAGTATCATGTTCTGCACATATCTGCAGTAAAAGTTCCCAATTGGTTCCCTTGTCGCAGACCCCAGCATGCAACAGCAGTGGGAAAGCACATTTTCTTCATGCCGGCATTTGGCGCCTGCTCTACATCATGTTCACACTTCATTTATTTGCAGCAAAATATGAAAGTGGAGAAATTTCTAAAGCTGTATATGTGTAGGTCCCTAAACAAAAGCTATGTTTCCTCGAACTTCGCAAACTGAGTGTTAGTTGGTGTGTGCAAGGTGGGCCCCCACCTACTGTAACTGAAGGGAGTTCATAATCCTTCCCTGCTGAACTGGTATTAGCGACAACAAAGAAAGTATTCTGGTTATATTCAAAATGATTTAGAGATGGTTTCACGGCATCAAAGCTTCAATCCTATGCTCCAATGCTGTTAATGTGCTAAAAATGCTTGATTAATGCTAGAAATAATCCAGCTTGTAAAACAATGTTAAAAACAAATCCTCCTTTTGAAACCACAAGAATAACCTGGTAACCAAATGTCTACATGCCTGGCAAAGTTGGGGCCATGAAACTGTTTAAATGGTCCACCTTCACACCAAGCTGTGAAGGCACAAACACATTTGCCTGAAGGAGGCAAGGGGAGATTTGCAGCATGTTTGGAAGGGGTTGGAGCTAGACCCTGCCCGCCTGCATTTGGGCACCACCCCCATCCTCCACCTTCACCCTCTTGTCCCAGCTGCCTCCGTGTAACTCTAGCAAACATCAAGGACAGGATGGCGCTTTACTGAATTAACATATCTCACATATTGATCGCAAGGAGCTGCCTTTGAAATGGACACCTCCACCCCTGCACTTTGAACTTTCGCCTGTTACATCCAAATTGTTTAGAAATAAAGAGGCTCCTTAAAAGGGTGAAAAACTTACTGACAAAAATATATTTTGATAAACAGGAAACTGCATTTAGCTGAACCCAGGCCTGAAACATGAGTTATTATTGTACTATCAAAAGCTAAACACATCAGAAAACTTAATGTAGCAGGGGTTAAATGGAGGGAATAACAAAAACAGCTTCAATCAACTTGAAATTACACAGATGTGGAACAGTTGACTAAAACTAAGACGTATACATATGATATATAGCCATGTAACAGGCTTCCTTTATAGTGTTATGATCACAATTTAGAGAAGTTTACCAAGTTTTCTAAACTTCTAAATTGTCTCATTTAGTCTAGTGGAAGCTACATTTTGCAGACCTCGGAAAGCACAATATTGTGATTCATGCCGTGTCACCTGGTGAGCATTTATCAGTAATCCTCAAGGATATGAGCAACTCCAAAAACGTCCATGAATTAAAAATCAGCTTCACGTATCTGCGCATGCACCGCTACTGACGAAAACTCTGCCCTCTCCTGGATGTTCACGCTGACCACGAGCACGGCGCTCTGGATAAGCAGAGACCGATGGTGCTCCAGCATTCGGCACATCCTGTCGTGGCTGGTCTGCCCAGGCACCCGCCCTTCGCATCTGAAGATGACGGGAGGAGCTGGTGCCAATTCAGCACAGCCCCCGTCCTGCCTGGCAATCAACAACACATGGCCGAAGGCTTACTCACACTCCTGAATCATGTGCCCTCTCTTCTCTCCCTGCTGGCTCCCTTCTACTGTATGTGCCTCAGGAGTCACACTTACTTAGATTGAACAGAATACAAAGTGGGAGGTTTTAAGACCACATCAAAGAGTACCTGGTGGGGGGGGGGGGAGGTGAGAGGAAACTTTAGCTCCACTGGCTCTGGTCCACCGCAGTGGTAAACCTTAACATACAAGCTTCATTGTGTTAAAACACACTTTAGGAATTCTTGAAATAAACCGCGTCGTCCTTTTAGTAATGGACGTGCTGCAATCAGAAATCATGTGGAAAACTATTTTCTACCAACTCTTGATTGCAATGACACACAGGGGACTTCATTTTCAGTGTGCAAAAGCGCTCATTTACTTTTGAAAACACTTGAGTATTAGTATTGCTCTTATATACTAACCAAAACATTTCACAGTTATTAAAATTTTTAAAATCGACAAATGTTAATATTTTTAGAAATTAGAGTCATGATGAATAAAGGCCATCTGTCTGAAACATCCTGTCTCTTTAGAAACCTTGTATAATTTTGAATAATACACACAATGTTTTCTTCATTGGTTAGGGCAACACTGAAGGTAAAATTGAATCCTACATAATACATATACTTCTATGATTAGATTCAAACCATATTTACGGATCATAATAAGGATTTCATATTTCTTTTTATATTTACAAAAATTATATATAAAAAAAAAACATTCAAATTTAATTTAGCAGTTTAAGGTGGCCATGATGAAGCTTAAGATGGAAAACACTAAAAAAGATATCACTCGTATTTCACAGTATTCTATAATCCATAGATTATATACATATGTTATATATTACATAACTTGGGTAACTGTTTGAATGTGAAGCTTGAACAGTAGTGCAAGAGATCGTTTGAGTATTTTACAGTAACTGTGAGAATAAAGTAACCAAATGCAAACAGTTCCTCCCTTATTCTAATTTATGATCAAAGCGACCAAGCCATTTGAGATTTTTCTAAAGGAACAAACATGGCAACAGACCAGCTACCGAAAAAAAGCAGCGTGCTCCGAAACGCGAGACAAAGCCCTGCAAGACTTCAAAGGCCTTCCGGTCAGGAGGCTGCGTCCTCTCCTCAAACACATCTCAACTAATTGGAGCGGCTGTCCTCCGCAAACCACGCTCCACTCGTCTCCTTCTTTAGAGTTTGTGCCACTGTGCAGACAGGGCCCGATAATCAGTAGTCCTCTGGACAAAGAGAGGCGATGGGGACCAAACAAAAAAACTCTCTCTAATGAGAGAGGATTCCTCCACTGCACCGGTCACCCACCGCAGCCTGGAAAAAAAAAAGCCATTATACATCTTTAAAAGGGTGGAAACTCGGCGTAGGTACGTAGATGCAGGGCTCAAAAGGAAAGAGGCACCACCCTCTGTGGCAGACTCCTAGTACCTCCTCAGGGAACAATGGGGGAACAAGCTTAATCCTGGCCAGCTCATAATGAGCTATAAGCTTTTCTTTTCAGCGCAAAAATGTTCTCCCTTCTTTGGCCACTAATCAGGGACAAATGCCTCGGTGCTTTCAGCTCCACAAATCCTCATTCCTTCGCAGGTTCCCTCCTCTCTTGTTTTTAAGTTTTTAAGTATCCGGGGCTGAACAGGAGAGGGGCTCGAGGTCCGTGAGAATCGTCGGGCCTCAACTGAATGCATGGAAGCTTTACCTTAAAGTGGTCTCTTTGGGTTCTTGTCTCTTGCACTGCATAGAGATGCAAAGGTTGTTGCAAACATGCGTTTCTGACAATAAGGAAGGAGAAGAATCTAGGTTTTGGTTTTTCCTGTTCTAATCAAAAGCACTGGCACTAGATCCTGGCGAGTGAGTTAGTTGCAGAGGGGGATGTTGAGTTGTGTAAACCTTCACCTGAGCATGTTGAAGACTCCTGCGCATCTGTCTCAGGACCAAAAAAACCCAAAACAAAACAAACAAAAATACAATTATTGCAGACTGCAATAAACATAAAAAGCTCAGAACCCATTCAGGGAAGCCACTAATGGAGATTTCTATGAAGTTGAGGTAGTGGCCTGGCCTTTTATTCTTCTCATTATGCCTGGCAGGGGAGGACTCTTTAGAGTAATCAGCTCAGGGGGAATGTTTTGTGGTCTTGAAAAATGAAACATTCTGGGACTGTGCTGCACTTGTGCTCTCCCCATGTGAATGTGACAAATGTCACATGAGGAGATAATCAAGTGTTACAAATGAATGAGCTTTTCAATCATAGAGGAATATTTTCTGCCAGCAACACGATGTCTGACAAAGCAAGAGAGCTTATTGTTTGAAGATACAAGCATTTGAATCTGTTTTCTTTCCAACTGTTTTTTTGTGTCTCTCTTAAATTATTTTTCCATGTTCTTCCAAAGTCATCTTTGCTTATAGTACAAAGCATATCACAATGAATGTAGAAAATATACTAACTTTACATGCCAAGCAGTTTACATGTCATGGCTTTCTGCATATTTACAATAAAGATGAGTCATCTGTAGTCAGTCCCATACCTGCTCTTTTTCAACACTGTCTCCTTTACCTCTCTTTGCCTTCTCCTAAATGAATCATATCTGACACTCCTAGCCACGGCGCATTTCGCAAATTCCCAGCCCAGCGGATCGGAATGTGGCTCCATTCTCGTCCTTTCCTAGCCTCTGTCTTCCAAGGACTATGAAATGGTGCAGAACTGCGATATGGGTTGTGCGCAGGGCCTGTGACCTGCTCCCCCTCTCCTCCGTCCCCTTCAAAAACAGGCAGCTGTGAAACGTAATCCCAGGCCTTACGCCTTCACCCGGGCCCGGGCCGCTTCATCGCTTTGTTTGTGTTTTCCACCTTTTCCGGATCTGGAGTGGCTCCTGCTGCCGGCGCCTTTGAAACCCAAGATCGCCCCCACCTGTAGAGGGATGAGCGCCATGTTTACATTATTGTGTGTTTAAAATGGCATCTTCATTTCCTCGGCCTCGTTTCCGGAGGAGCTGGCCACTAACAATGCAAGAGAGAGGATGTGTTTAGCTTGGTGATGAGGGTGCTTTGATGGAAGAGCGTCTGGTTCATACCCAAGTTTATTCTGACTTACAAATGACAAATGGAACATTCATTCAGCAGTGATGAATACACGGATCAGAATACATCAGTGTTTGGATGATGTACTCTTAATTGCAGAGAAGGCCTCATCCTTTCAGCTGAAGTTTGCGTGTAGTGTATTTTGAAGGTTTAAAAGGTTACACAAGTTTATTTATGATGAGGCCTACGCGGTGAGGCATTATTAAAGAAAAATAGATTCAACATTACATTGCAAACCCCCCCCAACTCGTAACTCAATAGCCACCTTAATCATAAATCCATGCACTTAAAAATTTGAAGGTCGGTCAGATTAGTCCTTTTCTGTTTTCATAAGCTACTATTTCTCTCCATTCCTCCCTTCTCCCATGCGCTACAGCAGAGAATGAAATGGCCTCGGATTCCTTTCTTTTCCATCTTCAAGGAAACAGAGTTGGTACAAAAAAAAAAAAACAGCAGAAGAATATAAAAGGCCTCTCTCCTGCTTTCTTTCTGGAGGTCCGGCTCCATCTTGGCCCTGCTTCACCGAGCGTGTCACTCAAGATCGGCCATGCCGCGGTGCCTGGCAGCCCAGCGGACGCACGACCATTGAAGCCGAGCGAAGTACAAGTGGAGACAAATCTACCAAGGAGGCTGCCACAATAGGCTGGTTAGCACATGAAAGGGGAGGCGGGAGGGGGCCTCTGCATTCGTCTTTACGCCCATTTCCTCTGTTCTTCCCAATTCCCTCGCCATCAGCCTCCTGTATAGGTATTCAACATTTAAAACCAACAGTGTAAGCTTTCTCTTTACAAAGTGAAGTTAGTTCTTTGTTCTCCACTACTGGCAGAAGTATGTTTAAGAAATGACAGTGAGGAGGACAAAAAAAAAAAAATCATAAAAATTTCTCAGCAATTAAGACAAGCTGTGCGTGACTCAAGTCTAAGATCTCATTGCAGTGTCCCATGAATCTAATCCCTCTGATCTGATCTGTCCTGCTGTTCCATGTCCATGAACTGGCCTTCAGGCTTACCTTGGGGACGAGACCCCAGATTTCTCAATTAAACGCCAGAGACCTCAGAAATCCCAGAAATCCTGTCGAGCTCTTTGAATTGAATTTATTATCTAATAGGAAATTTCAGAGGGAGCTCACAAAGGTCATGCAATCGAACCGCCATTCGACCTGTTTTCTTAGGTTCTGCACCAAGACCAGCTGTGGAATCTGACACTTGTGTCAGAGAGTGCGTGGAGAGAAGAGATTAGGGAGAGCGCAGGGAGACATTTTCATTCTCATCACATTCATCTAACCAGCAGTGCGGAAGGACCACTTTCTTTAAAGTTCTCCTCTCGACTGATCCCAGCAGTACATGCTGTGAAACACACTCCTCCTGCGTGCATGAGCCTTTTGGAGAAGTCAGGGCAGAGCAGATAACCTTACAAAGCAGTTGTACTGTGGATTCCCATGCACGTTCATCCAAAAAAACTTTACGTTTGAAACTAATTTTGTTTTTGAGCTGTCTAACGGTCCGTTTTACCACCTAGACGGAACAGGATGAGGAGGAAGAAATATCAGTTTCAAAATGTCTTCATGTCTCGTCTTAACAAGCCATGTGAGTTTCTTCTTTCATCCTGGTGATCTGGAGTAAATATCTACATTTGAATTACATGGCACTTAAGCTAACGGGAAGAACAGAAATCCATTTCTGTGTGTTTGAGTTTAATGTATTAAGCTCAGTAACACGCCTGGCTCCAGAAATCACTCCAGGAACGCTTGCTTCATAATGTACACCACACCAGAGCAGACTGAGATATCCACTAAGCAATGGGGCTACTGATAAAGCCCCTGCCCACAGGTCTGACAAGATCAGAATTCAGGGCATCCAACCTTCTCATCTCTGTTTTTATCAACTGTCTGGCCTACCAAGAATCCTGCAAAAAAGAGATGAGAACCTCATTCAACTTAAATACCTATATATACGCATACCTATAGATACAGATTTTTCAGCCATGGCAGGACAATTCTCCAAACTTTCTTTGCTAAGGTCCATAGAACTTGGAGACTGACAAATGCATACTACCAGTCTTGACCACCTAGGGGCCTCTCAAAGTCCAAAGGGAAACCCTGCATACAGATCACTAGATATCTCAAGCTCCAGTTTTCCTGGTTCAAGATCACTACCAGATGTTGGCTGAACAGCGGCTTCTAAGGCCTGAGCAGAGCTCCGCAAATCGCTATAAATCACCAGGGCACTTCCTTGTAGCTTCCTACACATCTCAATTCTGCAATCACTTCAAGTCAGGTCTGCACTACCTTAAATCTTATCTTGTTTGTGATGATTGTGTGTTTTTTTGTGGCTTTTCTCTCAGTAGTCAAGTTTACGCTGGCACAGGCCAACAAACACAACCTGAAACACAACTGTAGCATGGAAAATAACCTCCCTTCTGCACCCACCCCCCATCCTTGCTGCCTCAACCTGCATCATATAATGACCCACTGCTTCCGCTGGCCCCTCTCAAGGCTACCTTTCCTTTCATTAGTTTCGCCAGTGACGCACGGTTTTCTCATCTGGAGTAATAACACGAACCTTACCCCTGATAGCAAGTCATCCCAAACAACCAGACCATAAAGAACACACGAATGCCGGACACGGGCATCAATAAACAAGTAAGAATAATTTGCCAATGCACAGAAAAATAAATCTGTCACTGAGCGAGAGAGATAGCACTGAATGAAAGGGTGCAGGGAGGGAGGAAAAAGAAACAGAGTAGGCCCAAAAGACAGAAAGGAGCGTATAGTTAGAAGCTATGAGGGGAGCAAGTGCTTCCCAGAGCCAGGGCAGTCACTGATAGATGGATGCTAATGTCTTTTCCATCTGGTTTGCGGAAGGGCAAGGCTACTAATGAGTTCTATCAACATGGGCCTTCAGGACCTCCTTGGGACATCTGATCATGAAGCCACAAAATGCAGGAAGGGCTACACAGGCAGTTCTCATATTCAAAATGCCCCAAGGTGGTTTTTTTTTTTTTTATTATTTATTTTTTGTGTGATGGACCAAGGTTAAGTGATGAGTGGCCCTTAAAGTGTTCAGAAGCCAGGGATTATGCCTAGATTAGGATTTAGATTAGTGGTCTGCCAATGTTTAGAAACCTGGATTCAGCACTGTAATAGGCTAACTGTGATGAATTGGAGTCCAAAATATTTGGAGCTGGTGGCAACACTTCACTTGCGGCTCTAGAAGTTGCCATGCAAGTGCTCGTTCTCCCACTGGTGGTTTCCATTGGGGTGAGGAAGAGGTAAAACGGTAAAGTGAACTGATCACCTCAGTAACAACCACTGAAAATATACTGTGATGGTGGAGATACTGCTGGATTCCTTCAATTTTCTTCCTGTTACAAAGACGTGTTGTCACATAAATGCTGGGCCTGGTTTCTCCACAGAAACAAACAGAGGAGCTGTGTGTGACCAAATATAATAACATAGAAAAGGAAAACTGTGAAAATATTTATCCAGATTAAATGTGGTTGGTAAGGGAGGAGTTGGTAGGGGGATAAAGGTGTCAGTGTTCTTTGGTGAGTGGGAACCTGCAAATATCAAACAACGGTTCAGGTGGGGTCTGAACTATGGACTGGGACCACACACAGATCTCGAGGAAGATCAATTTACACTGCCTCGTTCATGGTACATCACTCAGAAGTGGTTCAATAGCAGAAAACGTGGTAGCACTTTGCTTTTGATTGCTTTACATGGAACCATATGCACGGCCTTCATAGAAGCCATGGTGGATGTGTCACGCTATCAAAATATGAACGTAATTGTACCATCAACAGGGGGAGCATAAGCCACAAAGTGTAAGACCTAAAAATGCTGTCTTTTATTTAGTTAAATAATTCTGAGCTTTAAGATATTAAACGTTTTTAAAGATGCTTTTCCTATATGCATATCCTCGGGTTTGGCATCCTTTTATTACAGCAATATTAACATGTAATGATTAATTTTACACATACATAGCAATACCCTTTTTAAAGCATTCAATTACAACAGCCCACACTTTCCACTATGGCTCAGCTGGAATGGCTTGAGTTACATGAGCCAACAAAGAGATTAGGGAATAAAATTTAGTTCAAGGGCCCTGACTAACCAGCATGGCGGAGACCAGCGCAGTGCATCAAAGCCAGCCTGGCACAACTTGGCTGCCTTGGCCCTTCGGGTGCAGCTGTTCGACTGAGGTCATCATGGCAGCTGGCCCCACCTCCCCTCCCCTCCCCTCAAAAAAGACGCTCAGAAACCTCGATGGTTTTAGGGGTCAATTAAAATCCTCAACCCAGGCAGCCGCTATGGACTCCCGAGTTTTTAAATTTGTTTTTAAAAGAACACCGTTTGGCACTGGAAACTGTAAAAATGTATCACTGCATTCAAACTGTCTCACTGTCTAAAATTCACACAAATATAAAGGCTTTTTAGGTGCAGGGGACTGGACATAATATAGAATGCTAGGGGGAGAATTAAAAAAAAAAGCTACATGTCAGAAAGCTTCTCTATCCAGGGTACACAGTACATATTTCAACAAGTGGTCCTGTAGAAAAGACCAGTACCTCCCCCTGTACAGAGACGCACAAATGCAGAGGTCAGGAGTACCAATGACCTACTGTAACACAAACAGTCTATCCAGCAGTTAGGATGGTCTCAGTTCCCCAATTCAGGTCCTTTGTCTGGCTTTACACAGGCTCATTTGACAAGAAAATAAAAGGATAATTAACTCGGACTGGCTAATGTAAAACTGATCCTGAAAGAGGCACAGTGAGGATCTCTATTTAGATTTGGGATTGCTTTCATATGCTTTTTTTTTTTTTTTTTTTTAAAAACCCAATTTACCCAATTTTCTACCCAATTTATCCCATCCGGTTTTTAAAATTAGAGGTTATTCAGTCTAAGAGATAAGTTCTATCTTTATACAGTTGAAGTTATTAGAAGAGTTCTTTGCACTGACTGTACTCTTTTGCATTCATTTAGCTGTTGGTACAAGACAAAGGCTTGGGCTACTACAAAACTGCACAAAGTCCGTGCTTTGAATAGCCCTCTAATCAGGGATCAAAGTTCATGTCCTTCAGTGTTCTGACAGAGGGGCTCATGGGACCTGCCCAGCAGCCCTCCCCCAGCATGAGTGGACAGCTCTCTGCAGGGGAACCTGGCCAAATTAGGTCCTTTTTTAATTGGGCGGCCGGCCAGCACGCTCATACAAGCCTGCTTTTACCCCCAGTGGAGAAACTGGATTCCCAAAGCACATCCAGTGGATGTCACACTTGAGCAAATGCCATGAAGATGAGGAGAAGCGAAGCGGATGAGGCGTTTCAATAATGGTTGTGCCCATTTACAGGATTCAGGCTGTTCTGCTCGACTGCAATGTGATGAGAAACTAGAGGCCTACGAGGCTGCCGAAGGATGTTTAATTTTTCCCCGTAAAGGGAGGCTAATGTTCAAACACACCCTTGGACATAAAGGAAGCAGAATATGGATGTTCTTGTTCTCTTGTATCACACTAAAACACAATATATAACTAAGAAAAGAAATGCTGGCAGATGTTATTTGACAAGATCCACTGTAAGGAAGAGGAAATATCAGAACCTTAAATCACTTGCTGAAGTTGTGCTGTGTGCGCGTGTGTGATATCAATCGGAGTTGTATACTAGGAGATGACTCACCGATTACTACGAGGGTGTAGTTGACGTTGACGCTGCCGAAGCCGTTTGTGGCTTTGCAGATGAATGTGCCGGCATCACCGGCCTCCACCTCCTTGATGCGCAGTGCGTGCTGTTGGACCTTGAAGCGCATCCAGCCGCTGTGGATGTTGCGCCCGTCCTTGGTCCACATGATGAGCGGTGGTGGGTCGCCCTCCACCGGACACTGGAGCTTCATCGTGCGTCCGATCCGGACCGTCTGCCGGTGGGCGACTTTCTCCGAAATGCGTGGCGGACCTGTGGACAGACGGACCAGTTAGGACCAGTGACTACTTAACAGCGACTGGGCTTAACAACACAACAAGACACCCAGACACCACCACAGGGGGGGCCCCCCCCCCCCCCCCCCCCCACCCGCGCGGCTGGTCGGGGCCGTCCCTAACATGTAGTTTAAAACAAAAGGATCAAAAAGATCGCTTTCGGGTGAGAACTAATCTTTCCCACCAAGAAATCTCGCTTATTTGTGAAGTGTATATAGCTGTAGCCACCGCTTCCTAAAACTTTCTAAAACGCCGGTCAGATCCCGCGAGCACTATGAACTATTTACTTTATTCATCCTACTATTCCAGCTGCTCCAGAGTGTCCGGTAACTCCGGCCTCCACCGACTCACGTCTCGGCCCTCCTAGTTGTTTCAACGGGTGATGTCCGGAAACACAATGCGCTTTCCATTGCATGACAAAACGGCCATTTTATTTAACCGTTCTCTGAAGTGGATCCCGAAATGAGACTGCAGCCTCATTCTTCGCGGGCCCTGCTGTATGCGCGAGAGACTATGGCGCGGCTGATTATGTGAAAACGGGAGTTCATGAAAGCCGCTTCTCTCCACCGAAAATGACGCGAATCCTCTCCAGTATCAATTAATTTCGGCACTCATCCTCTAGATCTGAATTACTAACGGCCAATCTCTCTCTTGCTCGCTCGCTCACTCTCTCGCTCGCTCGCTCGCTCTCTCTGTGGCCAGTGAAAATATTAACATAAGTAAGCGGTGTGTAGTGGCACGGCCGTTCCGAAGCGGACACGCGCCGGGTGCCTGTCGTGACATCGCGGCGGCCGCGAAAACATCGCGACGCTGGAGAGATAATACAGAGGAAGCAGCTGTCCCCGCGCCGGACCTGCACACAGGAGAGAGGACTAATGTAATTGTTCACGTCCTTGTCTCTGTTGATACGGGGCTCTTCAGAAAGCATGTGATTTAGCTAAAAGCCATCTTCACGCCAAGTAATTAGAGACACCATTCGGGAGATGGCATTAGCCCGAAATGCTGTGACCGCTTACGCACCCGCACGCGCAAGCACGCACACACAATTTAACACCATGCTCTGGGTGTTATTCAAGCCATTAGAGTCTAGATTATCTGCCTGGTGTGACAATGAGAACGTGCGCGCGTGTGTATATGCTTTTGTTCGCATGTTTCTTAATATGGTTTTGCTCTGTGTGTGTGTGTGTGTGTACAGATAAGTTGTGAAAGAGGGCATGCATGTATTGTGTACTCAGACGGAGGTATTCCACTTGAATTACATGAGTAGTGTGTGTGCGTTTGTCTGTGGTGTCTGGCTCTTTCCTGAGTTCATGCGGGGTCTTGAGTCAACGTATTAATTAAGCACAGAGTGTTAGACCATATCCAGTTTTAAGAGAGTTAAAATCATCAAAATGAATGTATAGAACAGAGGAGTATAATACCCACATGTTACACCTACAGGAGGTTTTATGATACCCTGTTCTAAACCCCTACACCTCTATAACAGCTTCCGTTTTTCTGGGAAGGCTTTCTACAAAGTTCTGGAGTGTGTCTGTGAGAACTCTTCCATTTATCCAGAAGAGTGTTTGTGAGGTCAGACACTGATTCTGGACAAGAAGGTCTGGCTTGCAATCTCCGTTCTGGTTCAATGCCAAAGGTGTTGGATGGGTTGAGGTCAGGACTTGCGGATCAGTCAAGTTCTTCCACACCAAACTCACCTAACCATGCCTTTATGGACCTTGCTTTGTGCACAGGGGGAAAACAGTGAGTACAGTCATGCTAGGTTTCCCTTCACTGGAACTAATGTGTCTAGGCCAACGCCTGACAAACAAGCTCATAGGATTATACCTTGTCAACCAAACTTTACAATTTGCACAATGCAGTCAGGCAGGTACTGCTCTCCTGACATTCTCATCCATCAAACCGCCAGACAGCGAAGTGTGATTTGTCACTCTGTTCCCATTTCTCAAGTGCTTTACACCACTCTGCCTGCTGCTCAGCATCGTGTTCTCCAACTGATACACAGCTGTTCTACTATGGAAACCCATGACATGAATCTCCTGACTCACGGTTTAGCTGGTTTTGATGCCAGAGGAGTTTGGAACCCTAATTATTGAACAAGCAGAGAATCGGAGCCTCGAGGATTCACTCTGGAACCAAATGTGGTCCTGATGATTCACTCTGGAACCAAATGTGGTCCTGATGATTCACTCTGGAACCAAATGTGGTCCTGATGATTTGAGGCTGAATAGCTGAACACTTTTTCAGTAAAGGATCTTGGAGGGAAGAAATTACACAAACTGCTTTTTGGCACAAAAGATAACACATGAACTGTAACATCAGCATAACACTAAATGTATGATACATGATGCACATTGAAAATCTTTTTAACAGAGCTAAACATTGTTAGCTAAACAAGTCTGTGCCACCATATCTGTGATGCACTGTTGCTATATATGACACATTAATAATGTTGGATTGATCGGCAGTGTTTGAGCAGGAATAAAAATACGTTTGCAGTACTGCACTGATAAACTCCTCGATTTTTCTGTTTAAAACTTGTGAAGGTGTGAGGCACTTGGGGCATAATGGGGGCAGAACGTGTTGTTTTGTGAAAAAAAATTGGATTTGGGGGTTTCAGGGGTTTGAGTGAGCAGTTTTGAAAACATGAGCCTTTGTTTCAGCAGCTGTGCTAAAGTGAAGCGCTGTAATAGTAGTACCTCTGCAGCCCTTGATGGATGTGCCGAGTCACCTGGGAGCATCAAACATCTATCTGGATCTCCTCCTGAGGAGACTGTTATTTTAAGGACGGGGGGTGTTGGACAGTATCCAAACCAGAACTGGGGAAAGAGATCATTCTTAGCAGGTCTGTAATACGTAATAAAAACAGTCCCCCAGAAGCACAGTACCTTGGGTGGGCTACAGTCATACACAGAGAACGGGGATGGAATTTACTGGAATGGAGTGACTGAGCAAAAGAGAGATAAACACTGAGGAGAGGTAAAAAGGAGTGAAAAAGTACCTCCTGTAGCACAACCCCCCCCCCCCCCAACTCTTTCGCTCCCTCTCCTTCTTTTTATGGGGTTACCCGATTCGCTGACAGTTTGTTTTAAATTTGACCATGCAGATGTTCCTCTGGGTGAGTGACTTTTATAGTTTAGAAAAGATTATATCAGTTTCTCTGCAGATTGTATTACTGTATTTTAAAAAGAATGACTACAGTATAGAGAGAAAGGACCAGGGGAGGGGTGGAGGGTTTGGGGGTTTGGAGGGTGGAGACCTCTGAGAAAGAGACTGGGGTGATCTGAACTGGACAGAGAATTCTGTAGGTCTTTATATCCTGAGGTTTCTTTGGCACAGAGGGAGACAGATAAGAAGAGAGCAAAAAATCTGAAGTGCTGGAATGCTTGTTATAGAAACAGAGCGGAAATTTGGAACGTTGGCAGAGGAACTGGGCTTCCCCACAGTTGGGTATTTGCGTATAGCATTAGAAACAGATTCTTGGTCATTTCAAACGACAACATAAGCATCAAGTGTGAGGATATGAGTTTTTGATAGGCAGCTGGGGACAGGAGCAAAAACAGAGCGAAACACACTGTTTCCCTTACCGCCCGCTGCCTCCACACTGTTGGCCCTCAGCTCCCTGTTACACCTATCACTTCTCCATCTCTCTTCTCTCTCCAGCTCCACCTCTCAATCATTTCTCCTCCTTTGCCGTTTCTCTAACTCCATCTCACCTCATCCATTATTTTGTCCTATATTCTCTTGCCTCTATCTTGTTCATTTTAACAAACAAACAAAAAAATACACAGGAAACCCAAGATTGGCCATTTCATCATCACACACGACTCTAAAGGTAAAGGATGGAATGAGCAGGATCCTGATCTGATCTGATGTCAGTGAGCTGGATCCTGATCTGATCTGATGTCAGTGAGCAGAGGATCCTGATCTGATCTGATGTCAGTGAGCAGGATCCTGATCTGATCTGATGTGCATACCCAGGCTGCAGGTGTTCGGGCGTCACAGGGGAGTCTGGCTGTGGGGGTGTGATTTGTGACAGACACACAAGGGCGTAGGAGTGAGTTTGATTTTGGGAGGTGGAGGGGGGGCACATTTGTTGAATCAAAGTCCACCCTGTACCCAAAATATTAGCTATACACTGATTCCACTGTAGCTAAGGCAATAAGGTACTATTTATATTGATGTGGAACAACATTTGTAGAATAATTAGGTAATAAATAAACAAATAAATATATTCCATCAATATTTGTACTTGTTTATTAGACAAATCTAACCCTAACCCTATTTTATCATAAAATATATGATATTTCAGACAAAGTAATACTGGCCTTGGTAGGCAATTGGCTGTGTTAAATTTGGGCTGTTCTTTATGTGCAAAATGCTTTATACAGGCACAAATTTAATAATTATTTTCAGCACTAATCCATTTTATACATCACTTCACTGCCTTTCTCTGCCAGTCCTTCACCAGACACCCCCCTCTCTGCACTAACATTCTCCTAATACAACAATACATATTTAAAATAATGTAAAACTAGTCTTGTCTACTCTTCATAAAAAACACCAGTCACGTTGTGCCCTGTGTTTTAATTTTTTTGTTACATTATGCTGAAAGGAGATTACGAATCAATTTATGTCAACACTGATATAGTTCAAGCTTGACTTAGTTAAGACTAGCATTAAGGCTACACAGGACTAACGGTACGTCATGTTTCTGACAACCTGAACACTGTTAATGTTAGCTAACTCGCTTTCATAGCTGTAAATAGCCGCTATTGCTTTCGTTGTTCTCTCGTTACTTGCCTTAAGCTCAGAGATGGTGAAAGTTAACTTAATTTACTCTCCAATGTGGCCTTTCAGAGGCCAGTGAATCTGGTGATTAGAGTATGTTGTTCAACAGGCACCGTAGCAAAAGCTACAAGGCCCAGAGCTCTGATTTGCCGCCGAAACTTTCAAAATAAAACTTCTCCGCCATGGTACACTTTTAGAGGGGACAAATGCAGCTGTTTTCTTTTTTTGGGGGGGGGGGGGGGGGGCACCCAAAAACCCCAATGCCAATGCGTAAACAAACGTTAATGGTTGTCGGTGTTATTAGTAAAACCAGTAACGTTAGGGTGAGTGTA
>JAOYMR010000009.1:9209166-9221323 GCA_025802075.1 Tenebrosternarchus preto | reverse complement strand
TGACCAGTTAAAAATTAACCGCGACTGGGCTTAAAAACAAAAAAAGCCACCCAGACACCACCACATCCCCCCCCCCCCCCCAGCCCCTTGACGCGTGTTCGCAATATGAGAATGCCGACAAAGTGGTTGAACATGAAGATCCGATCTATGGTTTACAAATCCTTGATTGCTTCATCTCTGTTAAGCAAGAAATCCAGTCAAATCCAGCCCATACACCAAACCAAGCCACTGGCTGTGCTGAGTTCTGAGCTAGGCTTAGCTTTAGGGGGCTTTGGTCCCTCTTGGCATAAAGAGGCTTCCCCCAGCCAAGGGAAGGTTCTCCCTCTTGGTCCTTTTTAAGAGACTTGAAGGCAGGAAATTGACAGTGTCACTGTTTATGTCTGCAGGGAAATCGTAACCACAGTCCCTTGTCAGGCAGCCACTTCTCTCTGGCTTGCTGCACGTCTGAGACCGGCCCTAACAGCATTGTTTCTGCGCTGCTTGGCTGGTGGTTGTTCCAAGATCCCGCAATTCAAAAGGTGTACGTACTGTCCACGCGTGTTGCTCCCATCAAGTACCTCTTAATGATTATTTGTGCAAGGCTGAAATCAGTTCTACTTGCCAGTCATAGAAAGGTTTTGAAGAACCAGAACAACATTTTCAGTACAGAACTGATTTACACAAGCAGTAATTTGTATGCAAGAAATTATTCGCAAGATCTTTAAAAGTACCTTTAAAACTAGTGCATAACTGAAGACACTGTTGGGATTAATGGACAGGAGGGAGTGTTTTGATCTTTTTTTCTACACTGACCACTGACCACTTTCTACACTGGCCAATTAATAATGGCTTTCTGTATGTTTTGACCTGAAAAACATCACACAAAACCCTAGCTGCAAAAAGGCACACACGTACTTAAGTTTCGACATATTTCAATCAGTGCTTTGACAGTACAACAATTTACGGATGCCAGCTTTTAAGAGAAACTACTTTCTGCTACAGGTATCATGCCTAGTTGACCACACCACACTACCGTTTCTTGCAGGAGGAAGTGGGTAACTGACATTTTGACAGATGGGGGCTCAGAGTGTGAAAAAGATATTAGTCACAGGCAGGCATTCGCCATAGGCCCCCATTCTTCCTCCTCCTTCTCTCTCCGCAAATGGCTTTCTCATCAGACACAAACCTCAAGTAAAACCTTCCCAGTGAACCAGTCTCACAGATTGAAATCTCATTTTCTGTGGAAGGTTATACGCCCACACTCCCTGGGCAGATTTACAAGCGTCCTGCTCCCGGCCTTCTGTTTGGGAGAGGCTTGTGGGTCCAGGCCCAAGGCTTCTCCTCCCCAGCGAGGCCCAGGGGCCGACAGCATGGTGCGTTTTGCAGATCAGAGGTGCGCAGGCACAAACAAAGGCCCCACATTTTCACAAGCTCCACTTGGCTCTATTCTTCTCCCTCGGTCACTGGAATTAATGGGTGAACCAGCATGCAGCTATGCACTGGAGAGTTATCTTAAAACAACAAAAAAAATTATATATAAAAAATAAAAAGATCCCCCCCCCCCCCCTCGAAACAGAAATAACTTATAGCAGGATGCAAGGAGAAGCAACATTTTATTGTGCCAGAATAAACCAAGGAAATCAGTGAGTGTATTGGGAGAAATAAACAAATAAATTTTAAATATTAAAATCAATCAAAAGCCATGTGTCTTTCCAAATGTGTGTGCGCGCTTGTGTGAAAGTGCACGTGTGGAGAAGGAATTAAGACTGAACAGCAAGGGGTGAACTGCAGGGCTGGACTCTTAACAGCGGTCTGTTTTGTCCATTTAACCTAAACACACTCCCCTCTGATGGAGTCGACCCACAGCAAAATACCATAAGTGGGCTGCCCTTTCCATTTTGTCTCGTCGACATGCTGCGGATCCGTCTTAGAGCTGCAGCCTTCTCCATCTCCCTTTGCCTTTTACGGCCTTCTGGCTTAAGGTAGCCAAACATGCAGGGCTGGAATGTCCACTAATGACAGGAAAAAAAAAGGGGCCAGGATTCAGCGTGAGGCCAACACAAGTAGCATTCCACTGAAGGCTCCCTTTTAACTCTTGACCAGGGACCAAAGCGGACGCTCCCTGCCAGTAAACTTCTCCGATGCTCTCAAGAGCACAGTCTGCTACAATGAGAGATCCCCCCCCCCCCCCTAAAAGCAAGTATCTAGCCTTGAGCCTCCGAGATTACTGCTCTTTGGATGCTAACGATTTTTGTTGGCAAACTGGGGGAACACGGGAGACACTATGGGGTGCATGGACACCTTTGATTATGCTTTCCTTAAGCTGCACCAAAGCTGACAAAGTGCCAGGTTTGTCTGCTTTCAGGAAATGGCCAGTGACAAAAGAGGATAACCTTCACCCTGCCTCAACTTCCTCTGTCTCGCAGTTGTCTGTTCTGGGAAGCTTGTGCTATTTGGCACTCAATTTGTGCAGTTCATTTAGACAAATAGAGAAATGGAAGAATAACAACATAACTGAATTACATTTTTTAAGGCTCGTCATATTGTTGTGGTAGGATGTCAAGGTTAAGCCACTTTATTGCTGAATGGGAGTAATGAGTGAATCCACAGTTACTAAACTTTCTCTGACATAACATACCCAAACATGACAGTGTGTATGGATGGCATTACATGCTTGAAGTATCATGTTAAAGTTGAAGTAATTAGGATGGATTAATACCATTTTGAAGGATGGTATGTGGTTGGGCAAAAATGTAAACAAGGAGTGTAAACGAATTCCTGTTATGATTTATGATACGGTTTCCGACCAGCTGAGTTGGCCTTGAAGCCCGACTATAATTTCTAAGGCTGACACAATAGGGCTGGAATTACACAAACTCGCTTGTGTCTATAACCTCACCGAAACCCAAGATGAAGTGGGTGAGCCAGTACAGACAAATCATGCTAACGTTTCCCCATTATGTATGCTTTCTTGATGCCCATCATTCAATGCATCCAGAGGACTTGAACATCACTTGAGTCTACGCACGTTTCAGATGCTGGCATGCTTGAGCATCTAACTAGTACCTAAACGTCCCAGTCTACAAACTCCAGATACTAAGCATTGTTTAGCAAAGTGGGCCAAAGGTGGAGAAGGGCCAAAATGAGTCTGACCAGAAGAAAATATCTCCTAAAAAGTTTATGCATGACTGAGCGTGGAGTCTCCTTGGGGAAGTGCTGAAATGAAAGGTTTGTGTGATGGCTCATGTTGCCACCATGAGGTCTTCTGAGCCAACAACTACACAGTGAATTCCAAACAGACCATGTTGGTGAGCGCAGAGCATTTAGTCTCCCCCCTTGAGAGTAGAGTCTTTTATATGGACATTGCTGGATGGGGTCAAAACTGCCAAGGTTCTAGAGGCAGTTACATGCATTTAACATAACCACAAGGACTCAATTTCAAACAAGTGCATTCCACTGACAAACAAAACTGGTCAATACAATGAAAGGGACCAGTTATTGTTTACTGAGAAATTAAGATATCTCTGAACATATGAAAATGAACTCCTACAGGACATCTGAAGCATGAAAACGACCCATGTCTCTAGAGGAATGAAAAAGAAAGACATACTAGCTACAACAAAAGCATGGTAGCCATTTTTTCTTTGGAGTTTATATTTCTCAGCTTATTGTCAAAACGTATTACAAACTATTCAAGCCTAAATCAATTCTATGAGCTGCATTTCTGGTCAGTATCAGGCTGTCATAATATGCGGTGGCCAATGGCACGTCAATGGAACGAGCACTCTCATCAAAGCAAAATGTGACTTGCTTGCTCTCGCATTCACTCTTCTGCGTTGCCTGCGTTTGTCATTGCCCGGGGTGACAGGTCAAAGTGATGAATACATTCCATTTACACAGACCACACTCCATTCATCCAGACAGGTAAAGAGCACTCATTTCCCCTGCTGTCAATAGGTCAATTGCTACCAATTGCTAAAGCATGACAGTTAACACTACCCTGCGGCTAGGGGCTGGCTAGGTTTACATTAGATACTGTTTTCCAGGCCCATGCTACACCCATTGTATTAACAGGCAGGTTGTCTTCAAAGAAGGAGCATCCAAATATTTCTGCATTTTTGCAAATGTTAATGTTAATTTTTTTTTTATGTTAATTTTTTTGGTTAAAATTCTAGAGATTACAGACTTTTTTTTCCTGTTTATTGAAAAGCATTAAAAACAAGTCTGATGAGAAGAAGTCGTCTCCAAAAATGTCATTTTCCAAAAAAATGAAACTGGCTAAATGCAACGATCTGGCAGTACAAGAGCTCTGAGGCAAGTGGACTGATAGATAACTTGTCATGTTGCTGCATGTACTGCATATTTAACAAGACTGATCAAAATTACTATCATACTGAGAAAAATGGCAAGCCAGTGCACTTTCGAAGTCTGCTCAGCTAAGCGATAAATGTAAGCATTCTGCCAAGCTGGAAGCCAGAGGCTGGCGGTGACTGAGAGGGTGGTTTGTGTAATGAAGGGCGGTTGAGTGGTGGGAAAAGTGAGGTTTTGGCTTGCGAGTCCCTTTGCCCCAGCCCCTGCTATGTCCTCCACAGAGGCTCTTCTGGGAATCCCAGGATCAGAAGCCAGAAGTGCACTGGGTGCCGAGTGGATCGTGTTGCCACCCCGACCAGTCAGCGGATTCCGGAAGGTTTTTAAGGTTCCTGTCATTTCTCCCCATACCCGGAAGCGTATGAGGTGTAGGTGGGAGAGGGGCTGGCAGGGATTGGGAAGGCAACATCAACTCAGACTTCAGCTCATTTTTTGCCATTTTGATGCCGTTTGGTTGCATGAAATTGTGTTCTCTCTATCTCAATCCTATGCTATACACAAATACACAGAATGTCTTCCTAAAAAGTACTCAACTGCAAATCTTTCCTTTATTTGACACAAATCAAATGTGGCACCTCTGCGACAAGACACACTAGCTATTAACAGTGGCAAACGTTTTTTGTTGTCTTTGTAAGTTAAAATACTTCAGACTCTTTCCTTCCTTTGGCTTTGGCTGAAGCCAAGCTGCACTGTCACCACCTTGATGTTCTAAAAATCTCTAAGTTGACGTACCTTTGAAAATGCAACTTTATTCGTTTCCAAACCACAGAGAGGAATGTACCAAGCAGTGTATGCTAATGCTGATTCCAGGCTCAGCAGCGTAGGTTCTCTGTGGAATTGAGCTAAGTGGTTTGAGACTGGTTCCAGGCACCACACAAAGTAAAAAAAAAACCAAAAACCCCGACTGACTGCACTGTGCTTCCTATCTGGAGTCTCCTGGACTCATTATGCAGCTTGTTAGAAGGACTCTTTTATTTGAGTTAACCTCTGTTCTCCCTGAAGGGGCAGGGCTAATTCCAGTATGGCTATAAATGGAATCCAGACAATACTGCCACCTGAAAAAGGAGTATCTACACATTCAGTAACTGTTGGGTTCTAATGCTAACAGCCTATGGGTTAATCCCAAATCATTTGTGATTACATCTCAACCAATAGGCAAATGAGTAAAACGTATATAATAATTTTCTTCAAATGACAAAAACAACAATATAAAATTAATCACAAAAAGGATAGAAATAATGCATTTTAAGAAACAAGAAAACCTCAAATTGTTATGTTTGAATAGGATACTGAACCATAAGAATGTTATCATGTGAAATGCATAACAAAACAGAAATCACAGATATATAGTACTGTGCAAAAGTCTTAGGCAACCATTAGGTTTATTGTTTAATTGACTTCAGTCTTTTTATTCGAATACAACCAGAAAATATAGGATATTTTACGGAGTTTTTAAAAAAACAGAAGAAAAATCTGAAAAACAACTTCTGACCTCCCCTTACATGAGCAGTAGTAGGAACCTGGCTCTCTTCAAGTCTCTTAAAATGTGTTATAATACACCCAAAAGATTATTTAAGAAAACCACAGGACAGTCTCTGCAAAAGACTTCTAGATGTGCTTACTGCCACAATGGGAGAGAAGTGCAGTTTGGAGTTTGTGTTTTCCATCTTAATAAAGTAACCAAGATATATATAAATAAAAATACCATTGCTAAAACACCAAATTTAATGAAGACTTTTGCATAGTACTGTATATATATTGATGGCATGTTGTTTGACTTGATACTTAATCATTTTGATCCAGATAGGACATCCACAGTGGAGGCTATTAACCTGACTGCTCATTTGTCAGTAAATCTGATTAAAATTCGTTTCCAACGTTTATTTTACTGAATAAACTTAGAAAGTAGCCGCCATATCAGGTGATGACTGAAATGGTCCTCGAGAAAAAAAAAAGAAAAAAAAAAAAGGCTCTGTGATTTGTTAAAGTAACGAGACACGTCAAGAAAATGAAAGACGAGGCCTAACATCATTTAAGCTACCAATCTGACTTAGTCCAGACACTCCCCATTTTGAAATATGTAAACCTCTGTTCCATTTATATAGTGGCTACAGGTTCACTGGAAACAAAGAGCAGTCTGTCCTTCGAAATTAACCCTGACCACAAGCGTCCTGAATAGCACCTGTCTTTTTCAGCACGAGTGTGAAATAAAAAAAAAAAATTAAAAAATGAAGTCACAATGAGGTCTAAAGAATGGAGTGGTGAAAAGCAATGGAATGGGCAAGTTTCAAAGACGTTGTTTTTTCTAACCTGCAAGCCAAGAACCTGGAGTTTTTTTTTTTTTTTTTTTTAATGGACAACATGCTTGCAGAGGTTATAAAGTCTTTTATGGGAACTGAATGGACAAAAACTTGGGCCTGGATGACAATTATCCAGATGTATTGGAAGTGAAAGGGGAGCCTGAAAAAATACACTGAGAGCAGAGAATTCCCAGGGCTGTGACCGGCACTGGAAAGCGAGGGAAAGGCGAGCTTCTTACTGTGTGCTGGCGGGAAAAAATACTGTGTTTAAGGCCACAACTTCAATTACATGTGGCTGCTGTGGGGGCTTTATGTTTTACAGAGGTTGGGATAAAAATGACCCAGACCAGGAGCCATGCTACATGAGTGGACTTGGAAATGATACTGCTATCAAAGATGGAGACCAAAGAGGTTAGTAGACTAACTTTTGTCTGGATTAGCAGAAATTCCATGGGTCTAAGTTTAGCTGGAAAGTTCCAGCGTTGTTGATAAAACAAACAAACAAACTTACTAACAAACAAACAAAAAAAGACAAAGACAAAGGACTTTGTTTGGACAGCAAGCGCACCGTGTGTATCTCATTGCAAAGGAAACGCGGCTTTATATCATGCAAATATACCCAGTCAGTAAAACATGTGCATGTGTGCTCTTTGGCAGGCTGGAGAGGCTAATTCCACTCTGCTGCTCAGACCAACAGCTCACACAGGCACGGAATGTGGGGCATTAGTCTCTCCCCCCCCCCCCCCCAGCATACGTGGGGAAAACAGAAGGGTAATAAATGGACACCTATTGCACTGCAGACTGCACACTGCTCCATAGCATCTATGCACTGGGCCTTTCCACAACCCTACTGATAACTTTCTAAAATTCTACATTTGATGATTATCAAAATATGACGAAATTAGGCTGCCAGCTCAGTGGTGAGAAATCCAAATCAAAATGAACAAAATGACAAATTAGTTCCCTGAATGTTGACCCGTCCAAAACAACGGTGACTTCGGTTTGAATTATGGCTTGAGGTCAGGACAGGGGTCAAGGTGAGGATTAGGGTAAATGGTAGAAAAAACAGGAGTGCCGACATGAGTTTGGAGTGGAGGCAAGCTTTTAAGAGTAGATGTGTGCTAATGTAAAACGGTTTTAAGTCTAAATGCCACGTATTGGTGTGCGCAAATTCCAAAGTCAATGCAATTGGAGTTGGCAAAAGATGGACGACTGCAAATGAAATTACTAATAACAGCGAACCTGAGAGGAAAGGGAAACATGCCTTTCAATAGGCACTATCTCTACAGCTAATGTTTAACTGCTGCTGCCTCCTGTGAACTGATAAAACCCGGAGTGCATTCGGCAAACCACACTCCTCCTTTACCTTATCTGGCGCACGGAGGGCCCTACCTTCGCCCTGATAGGTTGCTGGCACCTGCAATAGCTCTCTCTTGTAATCAGCTGTCAATATTTGAGTACTAGGCACCATGCACTGGACAAACGCAACTCAAACAATAGTTAGTGGAAGTGCCTCAGCAGTATATGTAGCAGGAGTTTATCCGTGCTGCAGCAACAACTTTGAGATAAACCCGTTTGCGTTTGGCGCGATTTCTTGAGCAGATACAAAATGGTTTGATTTATTTAATGTCACAATTCATATGTTAACAAGGAAAGAAAAACATGGAGCCTATTATGGTAATGGTGAAGATTACACCAAGTACAACTACAGTGAGAAAGCGATCACTTGCTACAGGGCTTATTTTCACAAGAAAGCAATTTTTGGCAGCACACACACACACGAGCACGCAACTCATGATTTTTCGGGCACCTATTAAAGCCTCATTCACTCTTAACAATAGCAGCCAACCATGACCTGACATCTTAATCCAATATCATTAGCCTGAACCTTCAAAAGCTTCCACAGGCTACACTGAAGAAAATGATTTGCCGCTCCACTCCCTTAGATCCTCTCTGCTGACATCCTTGCCCTCTGCCGGTGTCTCTCTCCGTTTCTCTCTCTACGGAGCACACCTTTACCCTCCTCGTCCGAAGCTCCACTCGACCTCCCACATTCCACACCATACTTCAGCCATGACTAACCCAATTTGCACTGCTTTAGGTCTCTGTCAGGAAAACGGTCGGTGCACGCACTCTGTGGGCAACTGCTGGAGGCCAAGAGTCCTCCAGACACGTCGTGTAACGCGGGCCTGTGAAAACACATCGACATCCAATACGCAGATATGATGTTGCCTGAGACAGTTGGAATGATCGCAGATGGACCTGTAGCTGGTAGAAGGGTTATCAGGCTGCTCAGGGAAAAGGGGGCTGGAGAGCATTCCACCCTAAACTCCCGCTGAAAAAAAGGCAGCTGTGGGTAAAGCAATGCTGGTCTGACACTTGGGCTGTATGCCAGCCCCTAAACTTGCACATGTTCTCAAAGTTGACTAGCCTATAAAGTTTGTTCACCGAGACTGCTTGCTTTATTTTGAGATTAAAAAAAAAAAAAAAAAGCAGCAAAAAACTGGAAACCAGGTGATGCAGTATCATACTGTATGTTTACGAGGGAAATGTCTACAGCTTGGGGTTTGTATAAGGACTCCACATAAAATACCTGTATTAAATTACATATGCAGTGCCTCCACACTGCTCTATGGTGCCTGCCCCCCTTCCTGCCCTGCTCCCATCCCCCGTCTGTTTCTCTCCGTAAAGTGCATTACCCCTGCATTCAGTGTGGCGCCACCAGAGAAGAATACCCCACCCCACCCTCCGCCCTCCCCAAAGCCGGAGGGACGGACCCTACAAAGTGTCCATTGACGGCGGTGGCTCGCGGTCCCGGACGATCGTCTCAGATGAATCATTCGTCGCTCCACTTCTACCTGTCAGCGTGCGCCGATTCGTGCACCGCCGTGAGGTGCTGATCTGTCCTCCGCCTTGCTGCCATTTTCCTTTATGTGGGCGCCACGGCGACGTCCCGCTTTCGCTCGCTGCTCTGCGCTCCTATGAGCTCCCGCTCCGCTCCTCTCTCACTCGCCTCCGCTTTCAAAATAAAGAGATCAAGCCCATGGGAGACTGGCAGCAATCAGCTGCCCACGCCGATAATATATTTGGGAGCAGCCTCATAACTCAGTTGTGTTACAAAAATAGTTTAAAACACAGCATAAATACGGAGGAGAATCCAAACAGGCTGAGTAACAGGGGCACAATTATTAGATGAATTAAGATCTAAAGAAAGGTTTGAGAAGCCAATTACACAGTGCACAGTAAGCCAAAGCCTCTCAAACAAAGGCTAAAGGCCACGACTAAAGACTGAAGCACTGCAGGACCTCCTGTAAACAATGGATGTGGTGCTGGGTAAGCGACACCCGTGTGTGAGAGCAGAGAGGCCGTCTCATATCCCCACGTAGGTCGCTTCATCAGGCCAGATCCTTAAGGGGGATGAGAGACACATTACAGCCAGCAGCAGGGAACAGCCACAGGTGCAAGCGCGTTCATTCCAGGACCACTGATCCCAGGCTAACAGAGAACCCAATTGCGTGTTGTCTGGTCATGCCATTTGTGTGGTGTGTGTATTTCCCATGGCCAAAGCAAAAGCCCCACGCTGCAGGATGGGTAAAGCTGTCTGGGTGCCAGAGCTGCACAACTCTCACAGTCGCGCTTTGCCATCGTGTCAGATTCCCAAGGGCCCAAACCACTCCCACAACTCTCACACACTTTACACATTCCAACTGCTGGGCTCCGACCTCAACAGCTGGCTGCGCTTTTCAACGGTACGACAGATGAAAAACTGAAAAGCCCCTGACAGTCAAGCTTTAGCTTACCACGCTATGTTGCACCATTCCCATTAAAAAAAAAAAAAAAAAAAGAATTAAATAATAATAATAATAAAAAAACCTCCAGTCCTTGAAAATTCAGTGTAAAAAAACTGGGGGGTGGGAGCAGAAAGGAGGTTTCAAACATTCACTTTGCAATGATGTAGAAATCTCTGCCAGACTTTTAATGTCAATCAACACTGCTATGCATGTTGTCTGTGGAGGTATGGGTATCCTTTAACCTTGAAAAGGATACCCCAGCGGCAGACAGATATATAACGAAGGGACAAAAAGATGGCAGAGTATTATCAGGGGCAGCAGGTTACATTCCCAACAGACCTAAAAACACAATGCGAATAACCAAGAAGGTAAACTCTGTTGCACAAGGTCTGTATGCACAGTGCAACACTTTGGAACCAACAACTTTGGTTTGTGCCACAGACGGGTGTGTGAGCATCTAATGCTTAAATAAGTGTCCAGAGCGGCTGCACAGGGGTGCTGCGTGCTGACCGAACCACAAACACTTTTACAGCGATGGAAACTATGATGTATGTAAATGGGGCGCAGGCTCCTGAAACGCTGCTGGAGACTTTCCACGCGATCGCTACTGCGCTGCCGCCGGCGCGAACGCGGATGTGCTGGTCTCGCGCGGCTGTGTGGCCTTAAAACGAGCCGACACCGCGCTACGCTACGCTAGCGACCGCGAGCGCCCTGTTGTTCTGGACGCCGGCGTGGGTTTGTAATTCGGGACTGACAGATGGCGTGTGGCACACGGCTAAAGGTGGTGGCGGAGTTGCGGCAGATATCTGGGCCGCGGCGCATAGTTTAGAGGCCAGGGAGTCACGCAGCTGAGTGTCCAGAGCTCTGGCTCCTATCGTGAATGGGGGGATGGGGCTTTCGTAAAGACCGCATCTGCGTGTCAGCAGAGATGAGGGGGACTCTAGTTGAAGAGGTGTGGGCTATCAATCATGTGCATTGCCTTGTTTTGTTTGAGGCTGGCGTGGCATTCTTTCTCTCTCCCCGTCTGTCTCTCTCACTCCGTCCTCTCTCCCTCTCTTTGTCCTCTCGCCCTCTCTCTCTCTCTCTCTCTCGCTCTCAGAAGAAGCCACAGAGCACTCCCCAACATGACATATACACAGCTGCTGGAAGGGAGCAGGCCCCAACACAAACTGACATGCCAAATCCCAAAGAAAACAAGAGGAGCTGTCTCTAGTCAGAGGGCTGCTTTTCAACATCTCATTTGTAACGCGCCCAAAAGAACAGCTGGAGATGGATGCAGGGGGCGGAGCGGAGGACTGAATGAGCGAGAGAATGGCACACTAAAAAAAAGAGATATCAGAAGGGAAAAAAAAAAAAAGCTCCAAGACTGGACACACAAGGCAGACACCAGGGGAGAACCAACATGTTATTGTAAGACCTCTGGTGAGAGGTCAGGCATGTGACCCAACCTGGCCCACGCTCTGGTTGTCTCGTCTGACCTCTGCCCTTTTTCATGGGAGAACTGACCGAACACAGACCACCAGCCCACAACAATAAGCCATTGAAGCGTCAGGTCCTAACAGGCGCTGCTGTACACTAGTGGAGGGAAAGTGACAAACCATCGCCGAGTGGCTGCTGTAGGGTCCACAATAACAGTTTGGGGCTACTATGCAGTGGTCTAGTACTACTATGCAGTGGTCTAGTACTACTATGCCGCATGCACTAAGAAGCCACCAGTTA
>JAOYMR010000009.1:9181676-9209066 GCA_025802075.1 Tenebrosternarchus preto | reverse complement strand
CTCCAATGTCTTCAGCTCTCTTCAAATCAATTTTCAGTTGCCTTGGTAAATGTCAGTCAAAAATGTCAAAATAAAATATTTTTAATTGTCATCAGGCTTCTGTAATTCAGTCCTAAGGGCACCATAGAAACTCCATTCATTTTGCACACAATCAACAGATTCAGAAACAGCCAAAACTAAAGACATAAACAGTAGTGAAAGGGTTCTGGAGCTGGACCAGTGGTCTTGCGCCAGAGACCTGCTTCTCAACACTTCCTGTTTGTCTGTTAGAGCAGCATGCAGTATGGGAGCTCTCAGCCTGTTCATACAGACCCTACACAACGCCTGCATGCAGACAGCATGGCTAATTTAATATGTCTAGCGCAGACCCTTCCTCTGCCAACTGTGACATCAGACCCCTTCAGACAGAGAAGGAAGGAGATTCCTCAGAGGAGAAGACAGGAGGAGAGCAGAGAGACAGAAAGACAGGCAGAAAGATTCAGAGAAAACCACATGGGTTATCTAAGAGAGAAAAGAAAAGAATAAATCAATGAACTAGTGCTATATATGTATGTATATGTATGGAAAAGGATGGTTATTTCACATCTAAATTACAATTAAAGTAACGTAACTATTTCTAACATAGACTGGAATGGAACATGATGAACAAAGTGAACATGATGTCTTTGTTTTCTCTAGATACATTTCTGTGAATTTAACGTGTGAGTGCAGAACTCTTAGATGTTTAAACTCTGGCCTGTGCTTATACCGTCACTGTGCTGTAAACACACACACACACTTTTCTTAGTAGTTTGTTAATCAGGGCACACACACTTGATAGAATGCAGTCAAGTACACAGACACAAGAAGGACACGTTGCCAGAATAAAAGTTGCACAAATGTGTTTTATCCTATTAAAAGGCTAATGACTAGTAAAAACACAAGAGGGAAAGACATGGGAGAGAGTATCAACTGTACAGTAATGACTGTTTTTTCCACTGCCCTCACAGGATCAGAAAGCTTACAGTAAAGGCCTTTGTTTTGAGTGTCTGGAGAACACGCCCCTGGGGGGGGGGGGGGCGCGCGCCCCGCCCCGCCCCCCGCCCCCCCCGGCCGGGGGCCCGCGCCCCCCGCCCCCCCGCGGCGCGGCGGCCGGGGCGCCCCCCCCCGCGGGAGCTGGGAGGCCAATTTCTCTCTCTACCACCTCCCACTACATGAAGCCATGCTGTTATGGCAGCTTTAACAGTGCCATCTTTAAAAGAACCTCGCACAATGCCCACAACTGGTGTGCTGAACCCAAGCTCGTTGTCATGAGCTTAGATAAATATTTTTACAACCCCCCGAATAGGGCTGTTTTTCTTCTTTCTCCCTCCGATAGAGAAGACACCTCCCCAACAGAGCAACACGATCCTGTACCAGCATCTAGGCAGCACAAGGCACCAAGGCCAGCGTCAGAACTCCTCAGGCCTTGCAAAAAAAAAAAAAAAACCAGTGGACTGGGAGACGTCCATTAGCCCTTAGATAAGCCACCATATGTCTCTGTATCACCCCAGGAGCCTAATCAGCTAGGCTAATAAAAGCACACGCCCCACGTGGGTGATAAGTCCACGACGGGACGGCTTCTTTCCCCAAAGTCTTATCTTGATCCTGTCTTTTTTTGTTGTTCAAATGCCTGCAATCTAGTCTTGGGCAAGACTTCACAGAAGCATTTGCACTTTAGTGCAGCAAACCAGATTTATATCCAACAGCCTCGCCCCCCCCCCCCACCTCATTAGAAGAAATGCCACTTGCAGTCTATAGCTAATGAGAGGAGGGGACACAAAAGTGTTCCCTATGTAAACACCATTTGACTTCATGATAACTACTTTATTGGGCCCACTTAACAACTATTCTTCCTGTTGCCTTGCTTAATGTGACCAATTGTCATGGTTTTCTCACAACTTCCCTGTGGGAACTAAACACTATGGACTTCTTAGTAACTGCAGTGATTTTCTCACTGCATTCTTCAGCTTCTAACAGTCTTTTTTTTAAAATCAAATTAAATACAATTAAGATTAACACTATTTTCCCCAAAACAAATAATGCATTTTTCTTAACTAAAATTATACTTAAATGTTTTTGGCAGTATCGTCATGTGAAAGTGCCCTTAGACAGCCTAAATACGTCACAAATCACTTTTTAATTATTGCTAAGTACAAATGTTCAAAAGTTTACAGTAACAAATCTCTCTTTAAATCATTACTAGTAAGCAGAGGTCCATAGTTTATAACATTAACAGCTGAGGCATCTCCTTACTGTATCCGACTAAACAAGAAAAAGATAAAGGATAAGACCTAATAGCAAAGCTATCTATCCCACACTGTTTTGACACACTGTGGCTGCTTAAAGTAAAGCTCTGGGGATACGTAAGGCATACCAACTGTGACACCTTATTTCTTAAACATGGTAAATGAACTTCCACTGGCTTCTCAGTGGTGCTAAACCATGGATCCACGAGAAGCACGGAGAAAGTGAGAGAAAGGTAAGGGGATTTAGCAGTGGGGATGAACAAATGGGTTCGATTTCTGTTAAACCTTTATATTATATATCTTTATATATACATTCATTCTCTGGAATGTCTCATTTCTCCTCACATCTGAGCACAAGTTGTGCCTGGAGTGTATTTATTTTAGGAGCTGAGCGGTGTGTTCTTTTATATCTCAAGGTGTATCTGCAACGAGGGTGGTCCTACATCAGTATGAACAAAACAGCAGGCGCCTCCGAATACTTCAGACCGTGTCCAACATACGCCACAAACACTCACAGGGTCTTTATCAAGCCAACTCTCACTTCTCTTCTTTCTCTCTGAAATAATGCAATTTACTGCACGTTTTGCCTCGGGGAGAAACTGAGCATAAAACAAATAGTTATAAAATAATAAAATAAGGCCAATGGTAACAAACATATACTATGTAATTTCATATTGTGTGACCCTGTATATAAAATACACTGAGGTGCCTGTTTATTAGGTGCGCTTACTGTAGGTAGCGGTCAGTTCTATGGACTCAAAAGGTTAACTGATGAAAAGATGCTTGTCTTGTTCTCTGCATAATGGTCCCATGTTTTCAGAGGCTTCATTCATGAAGGCTTGATTTATATTTATTTAAATGGTTGTGTCTGCATAGTTTGTGTGTGTAATATAAAGGCACATCAGTTTACACTGTGGTTGCCTAAACAGCAATAACGCGTGCATTTACATAAATTTACATTTAGATAATAAAATTAGCACTTGAATTTGGTTAAAATCCAGTCAGTCATGAAAGACGCTGTTAAACGTTGACACAATGGTGCAGTACTTGGTAGTATGTCAATGCACTTCAAAGTACAGAAATGTTGCCAGGAACAGTGCCAGGATCGTGCATGATGATATTCTGTAAAATGCTGGATAGACTATTTGGAACAGCTGTAGAATAGGTGTGACTAAAATTGATCAGTTAATGCGCTTAATTTTCAGATTGTTTAGAGAGAGTCGATTAACATTTCTAATGCTGAAGTGAAAATTTAGACTTAGCAGATCTCTTCAGCATTTTACAGGACATCTATCTATGCTTTGTAAACTTTACATCACGCAATAAAAAAAAACTCTGTCTTTATGTGAACAAATTGGCTAAAAATGCCAGAGGTCTAACATGAAATTCCAGCAAAGAGCCAAAACTGACTCAATACACACACTGTGCTCCCACCAACCTGAATGGTCAGTGGGCAACTCATCAGCTTGGAGATGCTCAAGACCGGAAACTCTGTGAAAGCTGAACGTTTCCGTGTGTCTCACAGGCAGCTGAAGGCAAACTGCACTTCCACAAGTAAAATGGAAACTTTTACTCATCTGCAAATCCCATGTAGAAAGGGCACAAAATCTGTGATTTAATAAATACCAAAAATGGTATTTAACAATAAGGTCATTTTTCCTGATGTTTGACTGTCTTGAAATCCTGACTCACAGGACAATTCCAAAGTCTGACAGAGGATTTTTTTCCCCCCAAACTGACAGCCACGATGTGGCTACAGTAAATGACCAACAAAGATAAATCTGATATCAGGAGAATGTGACATTTAAATGTCTAATAGTGCTTTGTAATCTTAGAAAATGTGTGCATTCTACTAAACCAGGTAGGTTGCCATCCACTGAGTAATTCACAAATATCAGAAACACAGTTTGTAACATGGCATTATGATCAAATAAATCCAAAAATAATGTTCGCCAATAATATCATTATGTACCAAGTGATCACTCTTCCAATCCTGCATTCTCCCTAGAAAGCACAGTGGCTGCATACGGAAAATGCTCTATACGCTTTTCCAAGTTGAGCTCATATTCAAATAGTTCGCTTAATCACAGCAACAACCTTTTAAGGGGGATAACAGGGGATTCATAAATACCTACTCCTAAGAATGTGACGAATAACAGTAAACAACTTGACAACAATATAGTTACCGAGCAACAAGGGCCATCAAACTGAAGCAGAAGGCAAAAACACTATCAAAAAGCAAAAAGAAGCCAACTTCATTCTTTTATCAAATTTTTTAGCTTCGAAACACAAGAGCCTGCACTCTATAATATCTGATTCCCAGGGTAACATGACTGCCATCTGGCTGGTCTTCTTGTGATAAACAGAAAGACTTTTGTCCGTTTCCCCTCTTTTCTGCATCAAGTGTAACATATCAAACAAGCCTGCGGTTACATGTCCTGATACAATCACGGCAGCGAGTAGCTGCCACCGAATTAGGTCCTGGCCGCCCGAAATCTATGACGCTGCGCGGCAAGCAAACATAACTGGCTAAATCTAATCGCGATGCTGAAGGCATTTTTGTTTACTTTAGCCCATGCGTCCCAGTGAAGGCATCGGCTGTGTCCGTGAATGCCACATTGTTCCGGGGCCCCCTCACAGATGCAATCTTCTCCGATGCTGCTCTCGGACAGCTTCTTTTCCTCTCTCTTTCCGTCCCTTTTTTTCTGACTCTCTCAATCTCCCCTCCACCCACCACCCCCATCCCTCCTCTGCCAGTCTCGGCGACCAGCCTGTTGAGTCTGAGACATATGCTAAGGGCAGAAGGGAGACTCCACTCCGCTCACGCTTCACCTGCAGCCCTGATGGAGTGGAGTCAGTGAGCTGTGCTATCTCTCCCATCAGCAGCCCAGGCCTGCTTTCAGACACTGCTGAATGGAAACGATGGTTTGCTGCAGCCCAAAGAGGAAGGCCGGAGACTGGCTAATGTGAGAGGGTTCGCATTCAGCGAAACAAAGCCAGAGACATGCTTTGAAAGTCCCACGCTCCAAAACCTGGTCTTGATCTTAAGAGGCAGGTTCAAGGGATCCTTTTGGGTCGGGGCTTGTTGAATTTTAATGTAGTGATCTCAAGAAATAAATTGTCAGTTGCTCTACACATTACAGGTTGTAGAGCAACTTTATACTTATAGTTCTAGAACATTTTATCACCCAATTTTTTAAAAAGATGTTAGAAACGTATAATCTATGGAGTAAAAAGACAGGCAAATTTCTTAAAGAAAAAAACATTTAAGCTGGATCTGGCATGACCAAACGAGCTGTTACTTATTTTAAAATAATTCTACATGTATTACACCATTTTCATTCATTGTGAAACTACTTATTAACATTTAAGCGTTGTAAAAGATGCGCTTTGTCCATTTTTTTCAGGTATACAACTACAAAGCGTTTATACTTATAATTCACTTTATTCACATTCCGTCATACTTTGTTGTATGAGAACTGACAAACACTACCTAAAAACACAATATTACACACAGCAATCATAAACCTATTCCAATCTGTTAACATTTAAGTGCAAAAAAGTCAATCTTGATCTTGTATTTATGAATAAAAGAAAGGTTTAGGTCTTATGTAATGATGGGTTGCATAATAGCTTTTGGAAATGAACCTCTGACCTCTGTTTTGAGACTAAGCATTCTAAATGCCATTTGTTAGTTCAGACAGTTTATGCCAGAGTATTAAAACACTTTTACTCACCCCGAGCACAGTCTGTCAGGAAAATAATATCAAAAAGGACCAAAACAATCCATAAAAGTTCCATGACGTCCCTAGAAAGGCCACTGGTTCTTGAATCTATATGGTAAATCATGAACAAGCACTTAGTAAAAAAAAACAAGTAAAAAAAACAAATCAAACAAACAAAAAAACCCCACACATTTTATGTATAAAAGAGATTTTGCTCAAAACACAATATTTTCTAACAGATTTTTACTTTGGAGGCAGGTAAGTACCTGTAAGGAATTTTTTTTAAACAAAACTGCAGTCTTGTAACCAATGACAATAAAAGGTTGTTAATCATTCAACATTGTTGAAAATATTCAGTAGGAAAAAAAATACCTAGTGAACTGAAGTTTTGCCATTGTCGCTGTAACAAACTAGCTAGCTACTTCACTTTCAATCAATAAAAGCTAATCTTCCAAGCATTTGAATGTGTAGAAGAGTACTTATCGCCGGGGACTAATACACTGTACCCTCTGACACATTATTTAACCCACTGAAAACATTTACACTATTCCGCCGTTTTAGGTTAAACACTAAGAAGCAAAAGCAAACCACACAAATCAGAGAAAATAGAAACTTACCAACAATCGAGGAAAACCACAAATTTCTTATCCAAAACTGACAGAAATATCATGCTTACATCTTTGACTAAAACGTCCAGACAAAATGAAGTTTAACCTATTGACAGCAGTATCCGAAATCCGCTGGCATCGAAATAAAAAATAATAATCCAGCCAATACAAAACACAACGGCTTGCTTTACTTTATGTCAAAAGACCACTTTTCCAAGTTTGCTAACCTAGCTAGCGAACGAGCTAGCTAACTTAGTAAATTGCGCACGCGGTCTAATAAATTAAAACAAGCGCAGAAATTCTTTGGATGACAGTCCACCATAGACCGTACCGTAGCCTACAGCTCTTGCATTCAGTTCACGTCTGGCGTAAATCGAAATTTGATATACTTTGCGCGGTCTGGTCTTTACAAACTTAAATATCAAGGTAGTAGCTTCCTAACCCACAGGATCTGATCAATTAACAGTGGTTATTAAAACTCGACGCGATATACCGTTAGTCACGTATTTAGCCAAACAACAGAGTCAGACGTCCCGTCACACTAAACTGCAGTCCGAACGTCGGTCCAGCCCTACGGCGAACTTTTGACCAATCAGAGCGAAGGTTTCTAGATCGGTGTTATTTATATTCAATAGTAATGTTGTGCACTACTAATCTCCGTTTCCACTGAACAATTACATCGTCGTCACAGTTATCATTATTAACGACAAAACGTTTACTGTCTAATATCGAAAATATTTTCCTTGACAAACCGCAACAAATAGTATTGTATTAATACCTCCCGTTAAGTAAGGTTGTCCATACACATTTATTTCAGATATAGCATTTGCAGTTTTGGGCTTAAATTATTCTTTGCAGAAGTAATGCTGTGTAAATCATAACCATAAAGGAAATAAAAACGAATGTAATCTAATTCATACCTCCCTATTATTGCCATACAATCCGTAAATTATAAAATAATTCACTGTCTACATCACATGTAGTTCAAAAGTGTCGTGGAGCAAAAATTCTCAATAGCTATCGGTTTCCTGAGATATGAAAACATTTTAAATGTACAAGAAGTCTATTACTTCATGCTGCATTACAATTTAATGTCAAAATATTCTTAAGGGAGAACGCCTCGTTTCATTTGATTTAAAAAAAATCCCATTGGCAGATGCAGATCATGCAATAGATTTGCAGACCGAAAACAGCACTATTGTGGCGATTTTTTTCTGATTCAAGTTTAAAAGTGAACAATTGCCAGTAGAAGTACTAAAGTCATTTTCTGAAGTAAAATGTGTGTTTAAAAAGATTCAAAGATGAACCGAAAAGGAAGAGAATTTGTGTTCTTTTATGTACTGCCATCTTGTGGCAACTACAAGAACTGGCAGTTAAAGGAATGGGGCCTTGTTTCCATCAGGTTGCTACAATGACTTATTTGCACGATCACATTTCAAGTCACATTCATGGAAGCATAGTTACTCCCCCCCCCCACTTTCAAACAAATGGTCTGATGTTCAGCCCCCCCCCCTTCCCCAATAGCAACGACCGAGTAGCTCTCAATCTTTTATTGAAACAAACCTTCCTTTAAACATTATGACAATACAATTTTCTAATCTTGCTCAACTTTATACATTAAATACGTATACATATTTACAATCAATGGGTGCAGTAAACAGACTGAATTGCGCCCACAGTCATTACAGGATTAGCAATTACACACGGCAGAAGCAAATCAAAGCTTTGTCTGAAAAATAAAGGAATGTAGCTCCAAACTGCATGGTGAATCTGGTTCACTTCAAACCGTAGACATGAATAAAGTAACACCGTCTGATTCAGCAGTAATAATACACCATTTCAAAGCAACAGACACTTTTGCTAGATTCCTAGAGAGGGAGATGGTAAAACATTTCACATTACTTAAATATTAGGGGCCAATGTTTAAAGCCCAGATTAATCAAGCATGCTAGATTTAAGAGCAGCTTGCATATAGACCATGTGGAAAGAGAACCCTTCAAGAGTTATATTTCCTCTGGCTGTGTCAGTCCTTTCAACAGGCAAATTATTTATGTAATCATGTTGGCATACGGTCAAAACTGAGGTCCAGGTGATGCCTCACAAGCCTTTAGGTAAGAAATTTGGCAGAAATGTACAAACTGGTTGTAAAAGTGCACCATTGTTGTTACACAGAAAATCCATCAGATATATATAGGGTGATATTGCTTGTAAGTGAGCTTCTTCCTGCACGTGGGACAGGTGTGGGCCCTGGCGAGGGAGTCGCGGATGCACTGACTGCAGAACAGGTGGCCACACTTGGTGGACACCATGAGCCGGCCGCTGTCAATGATCTGGGGAAGATTGGAGTATAGCTCAGGTGCACAGAGAAGTGCTGTATCTGGCTACTGCAGCATAATATACTTGAAGAAATATATACAGCCCCCCCCCCCCTTTTTTTTTTTTTTACCTCTGCATAAGCATCCATGCACACAGGGCAGCTTACTGTTCCTGGTGTAGACCTGTGTGAATCAACAGATTACCAGCTACTAACAATGTGTTCACATTTTTATTCAACATTAATAAGAAGCTACTGGTGCTCAGTAATAAACAGTTTGGTGAAAGTATTCCCTGATATACAGATTTAGGCTTACCTGGCTCTGGTGCTAGCATGTAGAGAAGAGAGTAAGGCTGGATTGAGACTTAGACTTGCCTCTTCCTCATCATCACTGCTCAACACATAACTCTCTGTACCCTGTCCAGCTCTGCTCTGTGTACCTGGAACATATCATTAACTGAGTTTCCATGTATGCAGAAATGTAAAAAAAAAAAAAAACACGTAGATCTACGAGTTGGTGTTTTCTAAGAGAGATGTATGAAAGACGACTCTAGAATGCTTTATTTGGCTTTTCCCATACCAGCAAACACCTCCACCAACCACACAACTTCACATGCAACAAGACTGCATACTGTTGTTTTAAAACAAGATAATTACCTTCATCTACAAGCTGATTTCCACAAGGTGCCGAAACATTGATGAAACAAAACAGAAAAAAAACGGCAAAAGTACAATTTCAATTCAATTCAAAATCTTAAGGATAAAAAAAAGACCATTACTTATTTAAGAACAGAATAACAGTCAAAAACTCACCACAACAGAGTCGTTATTGGTGAGATCAACAACTGCTGGCTCTGAGCCTTCACAGGTAAGGTCTACTACCTCCTCACCTTTACCGTAGAAGTACAAAGAAGAAGAGATGGGTGTCACATCTGACAATGCCCAACATCTGGTGATTTCGATTAATGGGTATTTGGTACAAACCTTGTAATGACTTGTTTTAAAAAACGCTAAAGTAAAATCATGCAGTGGAATAACTACACCACGTTGAGGTTCCACTTACTGCTTAATCTGTCGTTTTCCATCACATCAATGGTTTCCATGACCGTCTGAGACATCTGAGTCCGAGTCCTTTTGTTACTGCGCCGAGAACATGAGACTGAACTTGTTCGTCTTTTCCGCTGAGTCTACAAAGATTCAAGATTTACAAAACAATCATTCTGAGTGGGAGAATAAAAAAAACACATACAGGCCTAAAGGTAGTGTGCTACGGTTTAAATCTCCGCTGTAACAATCACGTGAATGCTCACGAGTATAAATGAAGGAAAACTCTCACCAAACTGCTCATGTTGTGTGCGTATTACGACGGCTGAAGTTTTCACATAGAGCTGGAGGTGCACATTGATGGCAGTTGGATAGCAGGCTTCTCCGTCTCCAATATAACCGTATAAGCACCCGACTGTAAAACAGGAGGCAATTAGGGGTCCTAGTTAAAAAAAAAAAAGATACGCGTTTCTGTTGATACCACAGTAATATAGCTAGCTTATTATTTCCGGGTGGTCACAGTATGAGGTGTGTACAGATGTAAAACTAGATTAGCGTCTACCTGCAAACAAAACATAGCTAACAATACGACCATTTAGCTAGCTAGCAACGGGTACAATTAATCGGTATCGTGCCAGGCTATTTGGTTGGCTATCTGTGTCAGCAGCGAACCTAGCTAGCTACGTAAACTCATATGCACTCGCTCTTTCTAAACATCATTAATTTTATTTTTAGCTACCACTCTGTCCAGCTGAAACAACGAACGCCACTGCGACAAGTATACTGCAGTATTGTCAAACCGAGTTCAACCAAGTTAGCTAGCTAGCGCTAGCTAGCCAATACGGCGAATTTTCAGAATAAAGGACTGAACCAATAAGTTAATCAGGACGATCTTCTGTATTATCCTTCATCCACTAAAACAAACGGGTCGAGAAGTCTCAAAATATAAAGTAGGCCAGCTACGTACTCTAAAACATTCGACCAGTCAGCCTGTTTTAAAACGGACAAACATCAACATGCAACAATAGGGAAATCACGTTACCTACAACTCTCGGTGACATCTACTGGTGTGGAGTACTTTACTCGATTTGCTTCTCTGTATTCCAATGGTAGAAATGCATTAAGCGTAGCCCTTGCTGATTTTGAAATTTGGGAAAATATTGGACTGAAGTGCGCGAAGCTAGAAAATCAATGGTAATACAAGTATAAACTTCCCGTGTAATGTTTATCTGAAAAGAAGTAGTAGTGTAGTGTCTGGTATGTGACTGTTTCATCGATGCCATTTAATAATGTAACTAATCAATTAATATGACTTTCATTCATATACATACGTCCCAAAAACAATATATTCTGGCAGAGTAACATAGTGGAAAAATGTAACCTGCCTCTTAGCTGTTAAAACAAAAACACCTAACCAAATACCATGCAGGAATATTCCATGCACTGTGCAGTGTGCATTCAGGCCATATGCTGTTTAGCCTTTCAGTCTTTTCCGGATAATACTACATTACTTAATGACAAAGATTTGTTTAGCTTATAAAGCTTTTTACAAATAAACCAGATAAAATTTAGTGAAGCAAGTTCTTACCTCCATGTACTGGAAAGAGTAAAAAGGATCCAATATTTGTCTAGTTTATTTATTTTTACATCACTCTGAAACAAGGATAAAACTTCCACTATGCTCTCTCAAGCAGAATCCACAGAAATGTTACCATTACAAATTCCCAACAGTCAGACTAAAACAGAAGAGTGCATTTTTCATCACATGTGTAAGAAGATATATGGAAAAACTGGAGTATTTGGAAAGTACCATTCACTGTTCGCTGACACACAGTTTTCAATCGCACACTCATTAAGACAGTGGTTGCATCAACAGTTAGTTTAAAAAGCCAGCCCAACTTGACACTAGTTTAGATTATGTCTAATATAACTGATGTGTGAGGTTGTAGATCCCAAATGATACATTTCTCATTCAAGAGCACAATGTTTTCCAAGGTGAACTTTAGCTTTACTATGAGAACATGAAGTCACGCCTCTGAGTACATCACCTAAAACAGAATGTGATCTAATCAAACTGCACATTTCAGCAGGACACATTCATTTTACCTACCCTGAAAACAGACGGAGATATCCCAAATACAGTACATTACTATAGCAGTGCAAACCAACAATTACATGGTCATTCAAAGACTTACAGATACAAAAAACAAAAACAAAAAAATCCACAGTTGCCATTAAGTTTGGAACTAGAATTTAACACGCAATAATTTGACCACATTTTTGGTCAGTTCACCTCTCATCTATGTGAATTTTCAACTTTGTAATTTAAAAACAAACTTGTGTGTGCATCTTATAAGTGGCCCTCCTCAAGTGGATGTAGTGGAGACAGTATGTTGCTCGGCAGAGATGTAGCCCATCTGGAGGAGTGTGTCACAAGCCAGGGGAAGTGTGGTGTGGTGGCCAGAGTATCCAGTCTGCACTCACAGCGAGCTGTTTGCAGTGCACACCTTCATTACGCCACAGTCCACAGTCCCACTGACCAGAGAAACCGTCCCAGGGACCTGCACCAAGCAATCAGTATTAGGCTACATACATACATACATATCAGGGAAAGTACATTCAGTGTGTATTCTGAGGCAACACCCCCCCCCCCCAAAAAAAAAATAAAAATAAAAAATCTGCTGGTGATATATTGCCTTTAATACTTACTTGTCTCTCAGCTTGAGCAGCAATACTATGGTGAGGGGAATTTGAGCTTGTCAACCTGATTCATCTTGAGGTGGTTGTCTAGGATGTTGAATAGCTCTTGAATGTTGGGTACATACCCTGACTGCAGCTTTGACCAAATTGGAACATCTACAACAGAACAGGCATGTTTGAGGGGTGTGTGAAAAGGAGGCTACAGACAATATATTCAATGTGTTTAGGTATGTATGCAATTCAACACATATAGAGAAAACAGGTGTAAAATCAACCACACAATCAACTTAATATGAAAGCATACAATTAGTCTAATTATTATGCATGAAAAGTAAGCATGGCAAACAACAAGAATCATTGGTATCCTAATAAAATAGCTTCAATGCCAAACACAGTAAGAAAAGATTTTTTTTTTTTTTTTAAAGAATAGCTATTAATTTCCAGGACATTCACCCTTAATTGTAAGACCTGTTCAGTCTGACCACAAGAATTCTTTTTATCTGTAAATCTGTCAGTTCATGCTTAGATGTTTCAGAGTGGTCAAACAGACTGTCTTAAAAATCTCACCATTTAACGTTATTTCAAATGCTCCTGTAGACAGGAAATGGGTTTCTAACATGTTACTGAGGAAGAATGTCATGAGACATGAGAATATCTGAAAGGGAAAAAATGTCAAAATGTAAATGAGACAAGACACAAAACCCCCCACAGAGTTTCCCTAGGTTTTCTGTGCATAAAGATAATAACAATAATAATAATAATAATAAATCCATATTTGCCTAAAATTTCCAGAGCCTGCATACATTTATTTACCATTAAAATCCTTATATCTGCTAATAACTAATCTGACAGAATACACCTGTACCTCCACATGCAACATGGAGGGCGCAACATCATCATCTCATACCTTATTTTCTAGACCCCAGGACCAAACTCTTGGTGTGTTCACTCCAAGCATTTGAAAAGGATTTTGTCCAGTGACAATCAGAGCGATGGCAAGCAATTTGAAGTAGGAGATGAAATTTGAAATGTATCTGTGAAACACACAATAAATTTGTGAGGCAAGTTTTTGTGGCCACAAACTGCACCCAGAAGTTGACCTACAGGCTTCTTCAGTAAGGGATCACATCGACTGCTGCCAACCACTCAGGTGTTAGCTGATGCTTTAATCTTGTCAAGTCAAGTCAAGTCAAGAGGCTTTTATTGTCATTACATCTGAGTACAGGTACACAGTGTAATGAAATTACGTTCCTCCGGAACCATGGTGCAAGATGGAGCAACAATAAAATAACAACATTAAGTGCAAACGTGTACAAAGGTGCGACATAGAACTATAACACTGCAATAAATATAGCTATAACACTACAATAAATACAATAAATACAGCAGACAAGAGACAATTTAACAGATAGAACAGTGCAGTACCGATATGGCGCAATAGAATGAAATGTGCGTGGTGAGGATAAGGTGCAGAGATATGTAACATACTGAAACATACATGATCACAGCAGTTTCTGAGGTAGAGTTTATGGTTCTTATAGGTGAGCAGCAAATATTGTTGATAGGGATAGAGTGTAGAGGGATGTGTGTAGAGTGATGGGTGGATTTAGTGCAGGCTTTGTGTGTGTGTGGGGAGTGGTGGTGTTCAGTCCAGTGTTGATGTGTGGTGGATGGGGGTGGATGTGAATGTGGTGGATGCCCACTAACATGGACAGTGGAAATTGAGGAATTAAGAGGTATCTAGCTATAGGTGAAATGTATTAATTAGTCTCACATTATTGGATAACTGACTTACTTATTGATGGGTTTGGGAGGGTAGTTCTCTCCTTCAATTCGTATGTCCGGGTACAACTGGCTGATAGACCGGGAGTACTCCTGGAACACCTTACTGTAACCTCAGGATATACTGAAAATAAGGAAATTCTAACATTACCACATTACTACTATTTAACAAACATTGCTTATTAATTCAGTATTAACAATTAAAAAATGAGAGGATAGCAACAGCATGAGAAATTTGCTAGCTGCTATTCCAACCAGTTAGCAAGCTACCAATCAGTAAGCGTTAGCTAGGTGGCTAACGCTAGATAACTTGTAGGACTCTGAGGACGTGACATGTCTGTCATAACCATGTAACATCAGAAGCAGCAATTCTTATAAAGCAGGCCTCAATACGTGAAAGTCAAAATGAATGATAATGCGAACTGATCAAGTCAGATAACCTAGCTAAGCTACCTAGCCAAATGGCTTACCTGATAACGTTAGCTATTAGCTAGTTACAACAACCATGCGGACGTTAAATACAATAGCTAGCTTAAGTTAACTAGGCTAGCTTGCTAGCTTTAAAATGTAAGCCTCGGGTAGAACCCACAAAGATTAAATCACTAGCTTATTGCCATTGCCTCACCAGTACTGGAACTTCAGGACTGGACCTGTGTAGAATTTTGGCTTGGTCTGCTTTTGTGTGTGGATATCTTGATCCATGTAACTCTCGGGCCCCATGCTTTCCGACGCCTGAAGCTCAAGCTGTTGAGTCATGGTCCTGCCAAGGTAAATATCTCGCAGAGTGACGACTGTAAACAGCAACAGTGCCGTTAATATACCAGTCTGGCTGTATTCGGCCATCTCTATAAAAGTTATGGGACTTGCATAAAAGCACCGTCCCTTGTCACTGTCAGAAGTGACTGGTTTGGTGGTTTTTCGAAGTCTTCCTTTTTTGCAACACCAGCAAATTTCAAAGCCGATGAAAGGAATTTCAAAATACAAGACCTTCGAGCGGCCCTACCATTTGTCTCCCTCTTCTGGTGAAGCGTTACTACCATAAGGCTAATTTTACTGCAGCGTCACCTAGTGACAGTTTGTTATTATTACTCCATACAATGTACTTAAATATTGTAATATTAGCGGATAAGACAACATGATAGGTAAAACAGTAGATTCGTAAGAATCTAATTGAAATAACAGATGTTATTTGTTAATTCATAAACTGCAGGATGACTCAGCATGTTCATAAATTCTTGGTTTCATTATGCCAGTTTAGTGATGAAAGTCAAATAACTATTGGTGGTACATTGGTCTTGTTGCATTTGGTGTTTTGATTGTAAAACAAACATGAAAAACTCACATTTTGCATCTTTGAATGTTGGTAAATTGCCAAATATTTCAGCACTGCTGCTTTTCCACATTGTACTTTGTGGGATGTGCAATGGCATAGTGTTTTTTTTAATAATTAACTTTATATAATTTTCTTATGTAATATACTTTATTCAGTACTTTACCCGCTATGAAACACATTAACATTCATTTTACACCACTGCTCCTTTTACTTAAAACACACACAGCCACCAACACACTCGAGTTGGAGTGAAAAAGGTGTGATTGCTGTGGTGTTCTTGATAATACACCCCCCCCCCCCCCCCAACTACCTTCACAATGGTTCATTTAGCTTTTAACTTTTTGGACATTTAAAAAAAAAAGGCCAACTTTGGAATGTCGTTGATATATTACATTTCTTTTAAGTACCAGTGTGTTGTGAATTAGAAATGTATTTTTTTTTTGTTGTGTCACAAAATGTGAGTGCCACCTGAAATGGTTTGGACGTTTAATTTTGTAGCCGAAAACTGGACAGAGGCACAGGAAAATGTCACTTTACAGTAAAAGACCACTCCTTCCTTGTGTATTAGAAACCACACAAGAAAAGTGTGCAAAAGAGGCCCAGGCAACTCAAGGTACAGATATAAGAAAAGAGAGGTAAAAATGGGAAAATAATACTGGCAGAATAACAGGTACCATAAACTTGGTTTATCGCCACATGAGCGGTAGCCATCATCCTGACACATTAATTTGAGCATGAAATTCCTATCTTTGTTACACCAAGTTCTTGGCTGTTTTCCTATCAAATCTTTTTTTATTACTCTTTTGATGAAATGGGAGCTTTTATTATGCTTTACCTGAGACCTCCTGTTAGAGATGGTTGAATGTTGCAACACTTGGAGGAACCTCTTTAAAGTTAAAATATTAATGGCATGTGAGATATGTGATGGCCCAAAGACAGTTAGAAGCATCTTGCTACTATGATAAACCTGATCAACCTCACATAATTCAGCATCTGTTCAAGGCATGCTTTGATGGGAAATATGGAAATAGTCTTTATGGTAGATCTAAAATATACTTTCTAAAGGTCCGATCACACTCTTACCACACATCTGATTGCATACTCGGCAACCACCACTTATAATTGTCTGATAATACAACATGCAGTTAATCAGGATTAGTCGTTATTTTGTTATTGTATGAGAAGAACGAGATATTGCTTGTCTACAAAGACACTTATCATAATAGATAATTAATATGAGCCCTACGTTTTAAGGCATACAAACGTTTGAAGAACTACTTAGGAATCCCCCATGTGCAATTGAATACATGACACATGAAATACCTACTTAAGGCCAGCAAAACCATTTATATGCAGATCCGGACTGCTGAAGGATTGGGCTCCAGATTAATAAATAATCATTTTTGGTATAGTATGCCTTTTTGCGCACAATAATCCTATGAGTTGATTGTGCTCTAATGGAAGAAAACAGACCAGTGATAAGACACAAGTTCCCACAGTTGAATATTATTTGGGTGACTGGAGATCTGAATATTTTTCCAAATATGCAGGAAGATTAGGAGAATAAATATATTTAACAGAGCATCATTACAGTGTGTGGATCACCTCCTCCAAGGTACAAAAAGGGTTTTCTGTGACGGTGTGAGTGGCAAGATACAACCAGAAACTGAGGACTATACATAGAGAAAAACAAAAAACAGGCAAACACAAGGCTTACTGAAAGGTCACCACCAATTTTAAAATGTCAGTAGTTGCAGGCACGTTCTTTGTTTGCAGCTATCACTGTTAGTCCCTCTATGGTCTGAGTGAGGATGGACCTTAGGGGAAGACCACTAGGGGGCGTTGCGGGTTTCACAGTCTTGGGTCCTCAGCAGGGGCAGGTGCTCTTGGGCTCGGGTTCGTGGCCTAGCCTCAATCTCCCGTCCTCCCTCATCACGTCTCTATGCAGCAGCAGCGACCTCTGGGCCTTCAGTCGACATGCCAGGCACATGAAGATGGAGTCCACGTTCTGGCTCTCCTTGGGGTCCTTGGCCGACGTCTCAAACAGCAGCATGTTGTGGGCGTCGGCAAACTTGAGCGCAGTGCTGGAAGGCACCTGGATCTGGTCTATCAGGTCACACTTGTTGCCCACGAGGACGCGGGGCACAGAGGGAGAGACGCGGTGCCCATCACACTCCTGCACCCAGGTCTTCAGGTTCTGGAAGGAGGCCATCTTGGTGACATCATAGACGAAGACAACGGCGTGCACGTTGCGGTAGTAGTGTTCCACCATGCTCTTGCGGAAACGTTCCTGGCCTGCCGTGTCCCATACCTGCACCTGGGTATTCACACGTGGCAGGAGGGAAACCAAGACAAGGTAGCCTGAGTTGTGCCATGTCGGCTTAGAACATTTCAAGAGAACACGGACACTGATAACTGTGGAAAACTGTGGTACTGATATTCACAAATTTTCCATAGAATGTATTTTCTATGATTTTTCTGTGTAACCACATGATTTGTAACCGATCTTCAATTAATGTTACATCTCATGCTCATTCTTGATTTTTCTATAAAATACTGTATTCTGGACGTAATCTTTTGTACTGCCTAGTTTACAGATAAAGCTGTAATGAATTGGCATAGCATTCACTGAATTCAGTACTACAAAAAATACAGTGAAGGCCCCATGTATGCTAATCTCTCTGCCACTTCAACAGGATGTAAATCACATAAAGAGATCAAAGGACACAAGAAGAATGTCCTGCTACATTCAGAGTCCAATGTAATATGCGGAGAGGTCTCCTGGGAACTGTAATTACTATCCAACATTATTACAAGTAAATAGTAGCCACAGCAGACACAAACACCGTGTATTTTGTAGCTCACACGCAATGTGGTTATACAATGATCTAAATGTAAACATAAAAGGAACTAAACACAAGAGACATTTCCTCCCAGCAGACAAATCTGATTCGTTGCCTTGACATTGACAGAAACATAAAATGTTTCTAATTGTGAGCGCTTAAGACAATGACATGTGTGCCTTCGAGAGCCCATCCTTGTGACCCACCTTTATTTTCTCGCCTTCGATTTCCACGGCTTTCTCCCTGAAATCAACACCGATTGTGGCCTCGGTCTTATCCGGGAAGGATCCACCGGTGAATCGGAAGGTTAAACACGTCTTGCCAACATTCGAGTCCCCGATTACAATGATTTTAAAAATTCGCGTTTGTACACTATGGTCCAGAGACGTACTCAAGTCGAAAGACGACGTGAGGCTAGCATTTCGTACGTTTGCAGTTCCTCCTCTATTTCCAGTTGCTTCTTTTGCCATTACGGTGAAAAGATGTGCATACACTTGTGCACCACTGCTCTGCTGGTGATGATGGGGGAAGGGGTGGCACAAATCCCCTCCCTCCGCTTCTTTCCCGTATGCAGATGCAAGGCTAAGACGGTAGGCAAGTGCAAGGTAGATTGATATAATGTTAGCTATTTATGTTCGTACTTTTATTTCTGGTTATTTAAAGCGATAAAGTTAAAAACAAAAAACAAACAAAAAAAAAAAAAACACGGCTTATCTGAGACTAGGCTGTTCTTTTAATTTCTTTCACTGCTTCAGCCTCGTGGTCAGGGCTAAGAGAATGTTAATCAGCCTACATGTGAAGACATGAACCAACTGCTTACGTGAAGACAAACTATACATGTCAACTGACTGTTTAAATTCATTTGACATAATTATATTATGTTATCATAATAAAAATAATCATAAAAAAGACCACACATATGATCACGAGCAGTGTAAAAATACATATTAATGGGTTTAGGCTACACATTAATTTATTTTAATTTTTTTTTCTGTCGTCATAAATCAAATCATTTTTACTCACCCAATGTGGCAGCAACTAAGCAGTTTGTAGAACTGGCAGCCTGTGCCTTATCTTTGTTGCGGCTATCGGAACAATGCTAACATTTGTGCCATTCAAGGCTCCCTTCTACTCCGTCAATGAAAGGCTGTTTTGTTCTGACTGAAAATGCATAGATTCTTGTGGATATATATTAGTTGTACATTTACTCTACATACAAACAACAATTTTACAATTTTACGTATTTACACTACAAATCTACTGTTTTGCAATGTAAAAATATGAATTTTCATACATTATCAAAAGACAACCATAAACATTTTAAAAAGTTGAATATATAGTTTTATGTACAAACCAATATTTCCATAAATTAAAGATACATAAGTGTGAAATTGGAACTTTAACTTGCTTCCAAACCCGTGACTGTAAAAAAGGTTTACTCGCTCATGAAGAAAGAATAATGCCCACGTGAAAGTTTCTTATGTTATGAACTTAAATATAGCTTCAATCTTTTTAGAATGTGTTTACATTTGTTTGCAAGGATGGTGTACACACCTTGAAATATTTTAACTTCAAATATCTCTCTATTTCACACATTCAGATCACTTGAAGGTATGTTGCTTTGAAGTCTGTTCCCAAGGCATTTTTGGCATTGCATTTATAAATCCCTGAGTTCATTAGGCTGGGATCCTGTATGACCAAGCTTCCATCCTCGCTCATGTGAATTCCACCCATTGCAGAGAAGCGATTGTTGGACACAAGTGTGGTGCGTCCAGGTAGAGTCCAAGAAATGTCTGGTTTAGGAATACCTGCAGCAATGCAGTTTAGTGTCACTGGAGACCCCTTTGAAACTCTTATTATGGACGGGGGAGCATTAGTGATCTGTGGCGGAAACACCATAATTGTTACAGGATACGAAAGTGTCGATGATCCAAACATGTTAGTGGCTTTGCAAGTGTAGGTTCCTCTGTCAAACTTTGCAGTTTCTCTAAGTTGAAGGGTTCCATTAGATAAATAAGTGACTCTTCCTATATTCTGAGGCCTGTCTAATACCAGACTATTTGGAAGAGTCCAGGTGATGGTTGCTTGGGGCCAGCCATCCACTGTGCATGGCAAGTTCAGTGTTTGTCCAAGTGAAATCTTCACAACTGCAGCTGTACTTCGAATCTGGGGCTTCCTTCCGGGTTCTAAAGCGTAGCGCTTTTCTGCTTGCCCTGCTACATTTTTGGCCAGACAGCGATAAACCCCTTTGTCACTGGGCACTGGCTGAATAATGTGCAAAGTCCCATTTCCCAAGGAATGGATAAACCTCTTAAGTTTCATGCCTGGAGCCAGTACTGTAGTGTTGGGCAGAATCCAGACCAGCTCTGGCTTTGGTCTCCCTACAGCCCGGCATTTCAAAGTGATGTCATCTCCATCTGGTTTGAGAGGTAAAATCTCGATGTTTGGCATTTGGAAGCTTGGCTTTTCAGCAAGGGATGCAACTTCGAGATCAATTGCTAGACTTGCCTCTCCCAGATAATTTTTGGCCACGCAGAGAAACTTACCTTCATCAGTTTTCCGGAGGCCTCGTAATTCAAGAGTTCCATTCTTGTGAACTTGGAACCTACCCCCTACGTATGGTGTGGGCAGGGACATGCCATAAGATGTCATCCACGCTATCTGTGGCTCAGGCATGCCCTCAGCGGTGCAGTGCAACAGCAGAGTCTGATAGGACACTGCCAAAACCTTACTGTCTGTGTGCCCCCTTTTCCCATTTATGTGTGGCTCTCTGACCTGCACTTGGAGCTTCACATTCTTAATGTCATCACCAGCTGAGTTCCGAGCAACACATGCGTACTTTCCCTGGTCGGCCAAACCCACCTTTTTTATTATTAAAGTCCCATCATTCAGTACTTGATACCTGACTGAAGATGAGGTTATTATCTCGTTGTTTGGTGAAATCCAGATAATGGTAGGTTGAGGCTCACCTGTAGCGTCACACTTCATCTGGACTGATTGGCCAAGTGGAGCAAAGAGAGACACCTGGTCTTTGGAGGAAATATGGGGTGAATTTGGGACGACCTGGACACTCACTTTCATTGCATCCTCTCCCAGTGTGTTTTTCGCATAGCATGTATAATCACCTTCATCATTTTTCCCCATTTTCTGTAAGAGGAGAGTGCCGTTCCCAAAGATAATGTACCGACGACTGCGAGTTCCGCTGTCGTCTGATTGGAGAGCGTTGTTTATCATTGTGCCATCAGGGAGGCTCCATGACACTTCAGGGTCTGGAAGACCTGATGCCACACAATCCACAAGGAAGTTGTCTCCATTAGTGACTCTCTTCTGAGGAGTGCCCATGTTCTCTATCTTTGGTGGTTTCATGAGGACCTCCAGCTGAAATAATTCAATTTCCTCTCCATTGGGCTTTTGGTACATGCAAAGGTAACTGCCACCATCTTTTTCAGTCAACTGTAGAATCCTTAGAGTGCCATTAGGGAAAGCAGTGATGTGCCTCTGAGAACTGGAGACAAAAACAGAGAAACTGTCAGTTCACATTTTCACCAAAAGTTTATTTTAAATAATTGTGAACTTACAATATTCTGACTTTGACATGCACCTCTTTTAGATGGTCTTGGTTTGTAAAAATTAAAAGCATTATTTTGGCTCACAGTCAGTTTATGACAAAATAAGTAATTATGAGTTTTTTTTTTTTACTGAATGTATTATTATGTGGTGTAACAAGACCCAGTTTCTGTATACTTCATAATGTGGAATGCGACTATTGTATTGTCTGGATCGGCAAAGTTTATTTAGGTTTTTGTCTGATACCACAGGCTGTTTCACATTTGTAAGACATTGTTTGTATCACGGTAATGATGAAGCAAATCTGGAGTGAGCTTTAAAGTGCCAGTAATGGTGGAAACTTTATGAACGGAAGTTGTATGATAATTGTACATGAATGGTTTTAATTATCTGACACCAGCTGTGTTCTATAAAGCAAAGTGTCTCTTACATCTTAAGCATGTGGCTTATTGTGCTTGCATTGAAAGATAAAGATGTCTTAGAACCATAGTGCAACTTCAGATGGTAGAAATATTAAATAATCTAATATGTCCTGATTTGCAGTGATAACGTAAATATTAAAACACACATTTAATGACTATTTTAAATGCATCTTTAATTTGTATATTAAATACATATATATGTCTGGAGGAGGGGGGGGGGGTGTAGAAAATCCTAACACAGCAACAGTACCTGTGGCGATGCTCCAGTAGAGTTTTAGATGGTAGCCTCCAAACAGTGCCTCTGTGGGAACCTGTGGACTCGGGGCAGTGCAAGTACACCATGGACCCATACATGGCTGACACACGGTGCTGCTGAGTCAGACCTTTCCTGGGAACCACAGCCTCCTTCTGGATGTCCAGCTCCACCACTCTCTTAGCGATGCCCACCACGTTTGTGGCCGAACACTCATACCTCCCAGCGTCGGTGGACAAGACACTTTTGACATAAAGTGTGCCATTGGGGAATACAAAAAGACGCCTCTCGATGAACTGCGTGGGTTTCATTTGCGAACTGTCAGGAAGTACCCACTTAAGGAGAGGCTCAGGCTCACCTTTAGCTGTGCAGTGCATGTAGATGCTTTTGCCAGCATTAAGGGAGATACTCTCAGAGGCCTCCTCAATGATTGTCGGTGGCAGTGCTACAACATGCAGGTGGTAGGTCAGGGTATCAGCACCTGCTGCGTTACTAGCAATGCACTTGTAGTCTCCTTTGCTGGAAAAGTTTGCAGAGCTAATTTGGAGTGTTCCATTGAGAAACAGTGATACAGGTCTGTCAAGAGCTACAGTCTCTCGTATAAAAGTTCTATCCGGAAGAAACCAGGAGACGTGGGCTTGCGGCCTGCCTGCTGCGGTGCAGTCCAAACTGACTGGTTTACCCAGGTAGACAGAGATGTCTCGGTGTTTGGGGCCCTCAATTTTGGGAGGTTCTGTCAGTACGGCAAGAGTGAGCACCATGCGATCTGAGCCAAATTTGTTTTGTGCAGTGCAGAGGTACTGCCCTCGGTCCTGCAGCTGAACATTCTTTATGAAAAAAGTACCATTTGGAAGAACCTCAAATCTTTGTCCATGTTTTGTGTTGGCTTGAATTGTAGCACCTGTGAAGGAGGTATATAACAGGATGAAATGCATCTGTTGTTGTATTGGCAGTCTAAATAGAGAAAAAGTTTACAAGTTCCTGTGTTAGACACCAAATATGACTCAATTTTACATAGCAAACAAGTTTTTTTTTCTGATGAAAGCTGAACTTTAGTCATGTTTGCTGATATTATACATGGATGCTTTAATATATACTTTGACTATTTTATTTATTTTATGAAGATGGAGTAATTATGCTTGCACCAAATATCTTCTAAATTCGATACGAGGCTGCTCACCTGTAGAGATTTTAGTCCAGGAGACAGCAGGCTCAGGGTCCCCTGATGACTGACAGTGCAAGAGAACGTTTGCTTCTGCCAGCGCGGTTACGGTCACTGTGTCTGTTGTAATGATCCTGGGCTTTGCACCATCACCCATCAGGTCTGGAAAGGGCAATGCGGTGCTCAGCTTCTTTGGTCCAAAGTGACTGTAGTGCCAGCGGCTCCCGTACAGTATGCTGGCTGTGGTGTGTGGCTTGCTGGTTGCTGGTACAACAGGAGGGGACGTCACAGCTTTGTTTACACTTGGGAAATTTGGAGCTGGGTGAGACCTTGGGACTGGCTGATATGTTCTCGGTGTGGGAGTAACTAGCTTTCCCAGCTGGACTATGCGGTAGGCATCGATCTGGGACTGACGGTATCTGTTTCGAAGCCTGTTTAGGAGCAAGTAGTCTCTTACTCGAGAGGACGTGCTGCTGTGTGGTGCTACGGTTGGTGCCAGTGCTGGTACTGCTGACCGAGGGATGTAAGCTGTAGGCTTTGCCGTTTGTGCTGTGATTTCAGGTCGGTTAGTGACCCCTATTCCCCTTCCCTTTGCATGTGGTAAATGCCATATTCTATCAGCTGAGGAATGGTGTCTTTGGCCATTAATTGTGGGCCAGATTGGGATTTTGTTGGTGGAAGTCCAGAAGGGAGAAGGAGTATAAGTCCTAGACCCAGTTGAGATTTGGTGTCTTCTCTGGGTTAGCCAGGGGTGGACAGGCAACTCAGGAATCTCAGGTTTGACTGGTGAGTTATCCATGTTCTTTCTACTGATGTTAATCACGGCTGGTTTCTCTGTGGTTTGTGATTCTTTCTCTGTTATAGAAGGTTTAGTGTTGGTGATCTGAATATTAGGAGGGCTTGTAGTTATTATCCTTTGTATAGGCTTATCTTTATTTGTTCTTTTACTTGTCCAGTCAATATCTTCTCTGTTTTCGTGTATATACCATTTATTTTGTGTGGGTGATAGTGTGGGAGGAGCGAGAGATGTAATCATGAGCTTAACCGAGGTTTTGTATTTGTTTTTATCTTGATTTTTAACTACTTTTTCTTTGTTTGTAAGTTTCTCTTTTTTGTTAAGTTGAGGAGACATCTCTGTTACTGTCACATTTATAGGGTCTTTAATCTGAGTATCTGTGACAAGCTTACTCTGCATGAACGTGGACATGGGAGACAGTGGAGCTGCTGTAGTAGATGGAGTTGTAAGTGTTATTTCTGTTGTGGTGGATTGGGGACGTGTAGGTTTTTGTGGACGTAGCCTTCTTGATGGAAGTCTTCTTCTGTATGGAGGTCTCCGGTTCAAGAGGGGTTTCCTGTTTGCTCTTATTTTCTCCTCTATTAAGTGAATGTCTGTCTGGTTTTCTAGCTGCATCACATGTGTCAAATTTGTATTTATAGGTGATAATGTGGTTGAAAATTGAATGGAAGTTAAGCTTGGAGTGTTAAAGGCATTAACAGTCTTTTCATGTATTTGTTCTCTCTCTCCTGAATTGTAGTCTGTATGCTCTCTGTGAGGAGGCTGTACCAGCTGCTTAGAACTGAAATCATTTCTATGGGCGCTAGTGGTAGCACTGCTAGTCATAAAATCAACAGTAGCAGGATAAGGACTCGTAGGAGCAGGAGTTGTTATTCCCATAGTTGTGCTCTCTCCTATTGTTGTGATGATTGTTGCTGGCTTCAAAGTAGAGACTTTAGCGTTAGCTTTCACTAATATTTGTGCCCAGCGCTCTGGATCAAACTCCTTGACAGATTTGTTTGGTTTTCTCACATGCTCTTTGATCCTCTTTCCTTTAAAGCCCTGGCGATGGACTCCACCTGAACCTCTGTGTTTTCCACCTGTCCTTTGAGGTGTTTGTTTAGCAATTGGCTGTTTGATTTCTTGGTATCCTGACCCCTCTGTGTCCTCACTATCAAGAATGTGTGATTCTTTCACCGCACTTCTATCTGAGGAGTCTTCTTCCTTTTTATCTGCTACAACAACCAAATGAGACAACATGTCTACCCCATGAAGGTTGGCTGATAAACAGCTATATTCCCCAGCATCCTCATCCAGCACTTTTTTAATGATTAAAGTATTATTTTGTGACACATAGATTCTTCCTTTTGCATCAGATGCCTTTAGAATCTCATGCTTTGGGAGGATCCATCTGGTCTCAACTGGCTGAGGTGAAGTAACCGAACAGGGAAGGCTGAGTGCTTCCCCAATCTCCACAGACATCTTCTTTCCATTTAAGTCACTGGGGCTGAGAAGACGTTCCCTGACCGTGAGCCTATAAGAAACTATATCCACATCTGTCTCAGTCCGCACAAAACAGTGATAAAGCCCACTGTCTGACAGGGTTGTGTTTTTGATGATTAATCTGTTATGCTCAGACACAATTCTGTGAGAATCAGTCTTTTCTAAAGTGGTCAGGTCGGGAAGCATCCACTCCATCGACTGATGTCCTGAGCTCAGCACATTACAGTCAAAAGTGACCTCAGAGTGTTCCAGTGCTATTTGAATCCTCCCTGGGGTTCCTCTCGGGATAAGAGCCCAGGAGGGAACTGTGCCTTCCTGTTCATCTCTTTCACTGATATGCTTCGATATAAACGTAGAGAAGTTCAACACTAACTTTTTTGTTGTGGTCTTGCGCCTGTTCAACTGAAGAGTGACCCTGGGTTGCAAAAGCCAGAACGGTTCAGCTATTAAATGCCCTTTGAGTTCAGTAAAGTAAGGCGAGTCCTCGTTTGTGGCCTGGGAGTACTGGAAGGCCACCCTTGAAGTGTTCTCATGCCTTGCTCCTCGCTCCAGGATGGCTGGACTCTCGTAATAGTATGCGACAAGCCTCCACAGGTTCTGTAGAGCATCCCTGTCGATCTCACACTCGAGCAGAGTCTGCAGAGTCACATTTACTGCCACCTCCCTTGACCCCTTCAGCTGCTCCCAGGCCATCGAGGTCCCTTCGGTTGGCCGGGTAACGTCGCAGGCCACGTGCGCCCTGTTCCCATGGCTGTCGGACAACGTGAACGTCAAGCGGCCCAGTGGACGTTCCAGGTCCTTGACATAAGGGACGTCGGGCTCCTGGTCTTCCCAGGCGTCCCCCTCGGCTGTCCTCAGCGGGGAGCGGAGCGAAGGTCTGTCGCACGAGAGCTGTTGAGCTGAGAGCTGGAGGATCTGGCTGTTGTTGAGAGGCTGTGGTGAAGCGCATGCAGCACAGTTCTCACCACCAGCTGCACCCTGGTCCTTTTTGCACTTAATCACACCTGCCGAAAATGAGAAAGTGAGAGAGAGAGAGAGAGAGAGAGAGAGAGAGAGAGAGAGAGAGAGAGAGAGAGAGAGAGAGAGAGAGAG
>JAOYMR010000009.1:9162986-9176638 GCA_025802075.1 Tenebrosternarchus preto | reverse complement strand
TCTCTCTCTCTCTCTCTCTCTCTCTCTCTCTCACACACACACACACACACACACACACACACACACACACACACAAAGTAGAACAAGTACAAATCTCAAGAGTCTAATTAAGCATCAGTCCAAACTCTGGTGTTCGTTTTAACCAAAACATAATTTCTATCCACAAATCATATTGTCCAGAACTGAGGAATATCAGTTTAGTAGACATCCATCTTACACAACTGTCATTTTGGAAGTTATGACATGATAATACAAGTTTAAAGAGCAGGAGCGCAGCATGTTAGTACATATAGCAGAATATTTAAGGGTTTGTATATACCAAAAAACCTCAAAACACATAATAAAATAAAAATAAAGTTTTGAAAAACATTTCTTGTCTTTAAATTAATCTCTGATTTCAGCTCTGCCATTTAATTTGCCTCCATCTCACTTTCTCCAGATTCTCACTTCCATCTTGCACTTCTTGCTGCTTCAGGCTTTGCCACTCTGCCCTCTTGTTCCTACCGGGCCTGGTTCCTCCGCCTCGTTCCTCCGCCTGGTTCCTCCGCCTCGTTCCTCCAACGCAAACACACGCTCCTTGTCGTTCTGCCCGTGTGTGTTGGGCTGCGGCTGGGAAATGGATTTGGCCGCTTCCCGCCTTCCTTTCCAGCCCTGCATGTGAACTTAAACCCTGTGGTCAATAACAAAACTCTGTTACAAAACTCTGAGGAGCCTCGTGATATGCATGTGCACAGCGTCGTTCGATAACACTCGGCCATTCCGAAGCCTGGAACGAAACATGGTTTGTACACACACACACACACACACACACACACACACACCCCAAATTGGACCTTCCTTTTATAGCCAAACACAGAGGCCTCAAGTCGGTATTCAGTTGCTTCCACGCTGCGGTACAGTGGCATTTTAATAATGCAAGTTCACTTTGCCTGTTTTGCTCATATCTGATAATTGGCGCCATTGTTTGGCGCCGTTGTTAAGGGCCGTATGTGATCTGGCATAGAAAGGGCTTATGGGGGCAACAGCTCAGCGTCCTCGAGCTGCAGCTCCTGTTCTCTCAGCACTGCTGTCAGCGCTTGCAAATAACTCCAGAGCACAGTATTTACGCTCTACTCACATACTGCGGGAAGAGCTGGTGGGATTTACTAGGGCTGTGAAGCTTGAGAAACCGCCTTTCTGTGCAGATTTCTGAGAATTCTGCTGCTGCTCTGGATGTGTGAGGTATTGCACACCTTGAGGACCAAGGTTCCTTGGTGATGACAGATAGAGAATTGTGGCTGAATATGATGCAGTCTTACTGTTTTCATTCAGTGTTCATCGTGATGCTTTTGAAGGCACCCCAAAACTTTTTCATTTGTGGATGAAGTGTGTATTGAAGAAACATGTTAATATGTCATCACTTTAATTATTGAGATGTTCTTATGCACAGTATAACTGACATGAAATATAATTTTTTAAAAAGATTTTCTGTGGTCTGCATGTGGTCTGAGTGTGAATACAAGTTACAACATGAATTATGCCAGTTGTTCACAATTCTGGTCCTCCTAATTCTTCTAGCAGTTTCCTTTTTTAACAGCCGTTTTCATTGCATATGACACATTTAGCGAATTAAAAAGCTTAAAATGTGTGCATCAAAATTCACAATGACCAGGACCAACATTGTATTATGGTTCAGATTTCCAAAAATGTTTTAATGATGTTTAGTAATCTTTATGTTAACCAACTAATACTAACTAGTAACTGGAGTAACAATAGTAGCATTTTTACTTAGCACAGCAAAAGAACAAAACTGCACTAAATGTCTCTTACAAACTTTTAAAGTACAAAATCAGTAGCTATCTGTAGCCTTTAGCATTAAACTACTTTTGCTAATCTAAACCGTAGTGAAAAAAAACAAAACAAATGGAACTATTGAAAAAGGAGTTTTTGCTCAAAGGAATTCACCATTCTGCTTTTTCAGTGAAGTTGGATCGTTAAAGTCTTCCACTGTAAGCATCTGCTCCAAAAAAAATGTAGCACTCTGTACAAGAAGAATATACTGTTCAAGAAATGTGAGCTTTGTACTTTCTATAGAAGAAACTACTCTCTAGAAACGTGCAGAGGCACATTTGAAATCAATGAAACATCTTTAAAATTCTGTTATCCTACTTGCTTTTGAACAACTTGCATGGCTTAAATGCAAAAATATCTCTTTTAGCTGCACTTTAGTAATGAAATTCTAATGGATGACGTAGACGTCTCTGTGCAGCTCTGTCTGCCTACCACGTCTGGCACATATCTTATGTTTATTAAATATGGAGACCCCTACAGTTTCAGCGTCCCTGGAGGAGTCTTCAGCCTTCACTCTCATTTCTACTGTCTAATTACCACTGATCATTACAAATTCGATTAATGCATATGTAGGGGTGAGGTTTGGGGGTTTTGTTTTTGCAGCCGGTATCCCCCAGACTGTGCTTTGTAACTAACGAGGGATGTGGAGAGGCTGAGGGCACCGGAGGTTTCTCAGATCGTAATTAAATATGTGAGAAGCGGCTCTAGGTGGGCCAGATGGCTGGAGGCTCGAGGGCCGCCGGCCAAGCTGCTTCCAGTAGCTGCCGTGCGGCTCTTGGCCCCCGCAGGAGGGGCCGCGGAGCCCATTAGCCATGCTGGTGGGCTTCAGCCCCCCTGGGTGCTGATCGGGGGCAGCGCCCTCTCCCTCCACGGCCAAGCCCAGCGATCGCAACAGAGAAAGTTCAGCCGAAGAGGAGCCAGATGGCAGAACGCGAGAAACATCTGGCCAAAGATGTCGGCCGTGCGGCACGGTGAAGGGCAGGTCTCTTTGTTCCGCACGGGTACTGCAGGCCGCTCACGCAGGGCTGCTAGGGTTTGCTGTTCAGATTTTCCTCGTTTCGTGATCATTGAAATTATGTGCTGGAAATGGGGCTTGGGTGCAGGGAAAAGGAGTTTTCTGTTATGTTTGATGCTTGAGATTAGCGTGAATCAGTCCACATGTCTTTACAAAAGCATGTCCGCGTAATTACACCGATGCTGATCTACACGTGAAACACTGAAAGCTTTGAAAGAGAACCCATTTAAAGATTAGAGGAGAGCAGGAGATTTCAGTACACTCTGATTCGGATCAGGAAAAGACTTTCGGTTGGACTGGTTATCTCACCTTGGAATGTCTGGTAAGTCTCTTCTGCAGCTATTGGCGTTTAAGTATGCTAATAATGCACGTCAAATAATGCGTAATAACATGTAATAACGAACAACAGGGATCAGATGTGGATGCTTTGCCTGCAATTTTTTTGTTCTGCTTGAAAATGTGTGTGCCTGGATTGTAAGAACTGGAAGTTCTTCTTGATAGATCGATAGGCCGTGTTAACATGCAGTTATTACCTTGTAGTTCGCGCATTTTTCGAAAGGCTGCAGTATATTTCAGTTTTTCCACTTTAAATGATGAGCGGTTAGAATTTTTCTTTTTCATATTATATATAAAAAAAAGTTCATGCATTTTAAACAGCAATTACAGTGACAAATGTGAGCATTTGTTTGATGGTGTGACTTGTATAAAGGTGCTGTGGGGAGGTACATTAGTGCCATCTTATCATACCCAGAGTGCTCTGCTGTATTCAGCCATAGTTACTAAGGGCTTTAATTAACAAATTGGAGCGGAGATGCTGAGACATCCTGACTGGAGGAGACAGATTCAGAGCTCTGGCAGGAACACTATGCTTGACGCCTCCGGACTGAGTTATAAACCATGGTAATACCCAACCTTCCTTCTGAAGTGTATCTGTTAGACACTTACCAGACTCCCCCATTTGTTTCCATAGACTGGGCGCTCTATTGGTTCTCTCAAGTGGGTGGCACGTTGATTTATCACCCGCGGGAGCCTCACGACGGGAAAAAGTTCTAAGAGGATCTTTTGCGTCTCTCCGTTCAGTGGGAGAAGAGGATTAATGTTGACACTGTTTGTAATCCTTTGCGGGAGGAAGGATGGAAGAGACTGATTGCTTTGTTTTGCAAAAGTGGAGAGGCTCTTCAGTCATGAGAAGTGCTCAGCAATGTTAATAAAGATGCATAAATCTGCTTTTGCTTCTTTTGGTCTGATATGTTCCCTTTGTTTCATTTGCTTTTCCGTTGAACAGCAGACAGAACATCTGCATTTCTCCTTGTAAAGTGATACAGTTTCTTTTTCTGGAAGGTGTTTTGTCTTTTTTATATAGGGTGTATTAAGCATCTACTTGGTGGTTTTAACTGCTTTTAGATCACCGCTGTTTAGGGCCGCTTTATAGCTGGAGGTCTGATTGTTTTCTGAAGAACTGTGCTGCTTTTGGAGTCACATTTGTGATGATGAACACCATAAAAAAAAAGCACATCACGCAGCCTGAAGCATCTGGTGGTCTTTCACCAGATCTGAACGTAATCACTTCAAGCGTCTGTTGATCGCATATACCCCAGACTATGACTCTAAACTCTTCTTCTCTGTCTCCCTTGAACAAACGCACAGTAAACACAGCAGAGCTCCAGATTTGTTCAATTAAACAAACATTACAAATGAAATAAATTGCTAATTTAATGCATTTCCTTTGATTGAGTGTATGAAGTAGCTATGAATTTTAACCTCAGTCAACGTTTTATAAAAACCAAACCTTTTATTGCTCTTCCATGCTTCCTCTTCTGTCCAGGTCGAGTGGAAGACTGACACTCCAGTCCTCTTCCAGAACTGGGCCAGTGGAAATCTGTATAACAGATGCCAGGTGCTGACTGCCTCTCCACACACGGCGTCAGCCCAGCCAAGGCTGCAGCCCCTGGCTGGAGTCGCAACCAGGTAGTGGAGGGATTCTACCAGAGGATCCACAACCACCCCTCCCCCCCAAGTCCTGCTCCTCCCACCCTCGCGGAGCTGCCTGGAAATCTCTCCAGCCCAGTCCTTCATCCTCAGGGTGTCCACTCGTCCTCTTTCGTATAAGGAATCTTCACCCTCAGCTACATCCAAAACATCAGCCAAAAAGTTCACTCCATTCCGTGGCTTTACTGGTAAGTGGAAAGTTTCCCATCTGTGAATTTGATAGTCCATACATTAAGGGGTTTGCCTTCCTTTGCTTTATTGGGATGGAGTAAAGCACAGAGTACAGATGGAATTACTTGCTAGAACATAAAGGAAAAAATCAATCAAAGTATTACACAAAGCAGGAAAGTAACTTCAGCAGTTGATGCAATTTAAACCTGAAGGTATGGATCATATTTATTATTTTACAATTAGGTTGTTTTAGTCTTGGCAGAACTCAAGCTAATCATTTACACAAGACCAGCTTACTTCAGTTCCTGCTGAATGAGTGACTTGGTGAACTTGCTGAACAAGGTATATTAAAACAGAAGAATACTAATGAACGCTGCTGTGATTATTCTGCCAGGAAGAAGTGTTCCCATTTTTGCCCCAAAACTCATGCAATATCTCTCTTCTTTCTAGCCTTCTAGCTCCATTGGGTGGAAGTGAAAACAAGCCCTCTCTGTTCCCAGGGCACGAGGCCTTTGCTAACAGGTGTTACCCAGCCAAATAGCCCTTCATCACTCTCAGGTGAAAGCTGGAAAGAGATCTGGCACCAAGCGTTTTTAATAGCTCTCACCTGTCAGGCTGGGCCAAGGCCCCGCTCTCTGCTCGGTGCTCCTCGCCTCTGGTTGACAAGCAGAGGCGGGCCTTCGACCGTCTCCCGTGGCTCGTCTCCCGGCTCGGGGAGCGTGGGGGTGGGGTGGGGAGACCGGTGTCCGCGTGGCAGCCAATGACAGCAGGCGGTCCGGGCGACGCTCCGGAAGCCCTTGGTAGGAATGATCTGGAGGACCCTCTGGGTCGTGGAGATGATGAAGCCCCTTTATCGAGCAGGACGGCTTGGAGAACTGCCTGGGGCTGTTTTATGGGCACTGCGTTGCTACCCAGGCTCCTCGTAACTCACGCAGCGCGATGGCGGGTGTTCAGCATCACGAACCCGCCATCGCACGCAGGCCGAACGAAATAACATTAGGGGAGGCTGCTTTACGGCCGCTTTCGGGGGGGATCGCGGCGGTGGGTTGTTTCTTGGTTGATCTGCGTTCTTTCTTGGCTGAGTGTTGTGATGCATTCAAGATGACTTTTTTAATATCAAAGCAAAATCCAAATTTGGAATTACTTTGAAATGAAAAATGGAATAGCTCCTGTGCTGATGTACATTTACGTGCACTTGCTCACTACCACTCACGACAAACTCTTGCCTTGTTTAGATGGAAAGGCATTTTGTAGATTTTTAATTAAGGGTGGTCGAAGGTGTGTTATAAATCCACAAGGTGAGTTTAATCTTGCGGCGTTCTCGAATCAGTGACAGAGTCATAATCAAGCGATGCTCCCTTATAATCAGCTGGTGAAAGGATTGTCTGGCAGCGTGCCCGGAGACAGGCCGGGCATTGATTCCAGCTCAGGCCTACGCCTCATTAGACTGTTAGGATGGATCTCGGAGGGACTTTGGAATCTATGTAATCGAGTCTGTCTGAGCCCTGCTGACAGGAAAGAGGAACGGCAGGACTGGGAGGACATCAAACATGTGAACGGCGTTCCGTCAGAGCCAACGTGTGCCCGTGGCTACCTGGCACTGTGGGACATCCATCCCCCAGCGCTGGGTGCTGGCCAGTAGTGTGGACGTGGAAGGAGATCACAGAGGAGCATGCGGCCACAGGACTGCAGGAGTCGGGGTGTGCGATGCTGAAAGACAGAGAGAGAAAGAGTGAGAGAGAGAGAGAGAGAGAGAGAGAGAGAGAGAGAGAGAGAGAGAGAGAGAGGTGAGGAGGTAGGGAGGGAGATAGTGAAAAAGGAGCCAGTGGTATTTGGCACTTGTCCTCTGTCAAAATGCTTGGTTGAGCTGGCAGAGCTGTTGGCTCAAAGAGGTGTGTAGGCATTCAGGGGTAAAAAGTCTTGATCTTCACAGGAAGTGTAAGGAAGAAAACGTATGTGTTTCCATTGCATGAGGCAAATAAGCTTGTTAGCAGAGTCTTTGTCAGGCCTCTAGGAAACAGAAATGAAAGTGTGATATACTGTGAAAGTCTTACTAAGATCTTCATTTCACTTTCATCTGAAATTCAGTGTAGGAATATGATTCATAATCACAATCCTAAAAGAACCGTTTGTGAGGTTTCGACTGAAGCAAAATCAAAGCTAGTACTGTTATACAGTCAGGTCATATTCCTGCAAAGCTTCCCTGAGGTATAAAGTGAAAATATTATAGTTCACAGTACTTAAGAGGAAAACATTTCCATACTATGTTTCTAAAAGCTGTATTACCTTTTGGCTTCAACCAAACAAAACCTGGAGCGAGATTCAGCTCTGGTGTGTCCTGTAAAAACCGCAGAGTCACTCACTATGAACACCTCGGTATGTCGGAGACGTCTCAGCCAGCGCCAGTGACCGGGGCGTCCGCCGGGGATCTACGTGATGTGGAAACCATCTGCTCAGGGTTTCTCCCTTTAGACTGACGGGATCAAACCGCCACGGAAGGAGGTTGGCTGGACTTCCTGACGTACTAGGGTGTAAACAGCCTCCTGGAGCTCTTCAAACCTGGGGTGATGTCTGCTTCCGGGACCTCGTGAAGAGCTTTGATGACAATTGCAGACCCGACTCCTCGCGTCGAAGCTCTGCTTAATGGACCGGATGGACGTTTGGTTTTGGATGACGAGCATTCGGTTCCACGTCAGACCCATCAGACATTAAAAGATACCATGCCTTTTGATAGACTCAGCAAGGGAAATGCAAGCCAACAGTGGAACATCTCAAAGCTATGCAGGGCTCATTTGTAAGTCATATATGTCCAGGCTCTTATGGAATAATCAGTATGGAGTTCTAAAGAGATCAGGCTGAATGTGTTTAAACATGCGCGACTGAGGTGGATCTGATCTTCTTGAGATGTGGGGCAAACGAGACAAACGTTGACTTAACATGGGCCCACGCAGCTCCAGCTGCAGGCTGGTCCAGCACGTTGGCAGTAGGAAAAACCCTGAGCCCCTGAGTAACCTGGAATCGAGGGCAGCAGCTTCACCTTTTCCTCCACCCCATCTCATCTAATTGAATGCCAATGGCTGGAATGACAGTGTGTTGTACCTGCTCAGGTCCCACAGTAACCCATGGTGAAGAGCCACCACCTACCTGTCTGTTTTTACGATGAGATTAGTTAGTTCTCATAATCATGTATGCACTGTTCGCTGTCCCAGATGCTCAAAAATGAATTATACATTACATAATAAATCATAATACTTGCTTCTGTGTAGTGTTTCAGGAGAAAACTCCGAGCTGTTCATTATAATTCCGGTCTCACTGACTTAAGCAGGTGCATGCATACATAGCAGACAGCCACACACACACACACACACACAGCCACGCGCAGCTCCGGCCGATATACAGCACATGTTCACACACACACCAAGCGGCAGCGGACATGCTGACTGGGGCCTGCTTCGCTTCCTAAGGCATGGGCTGGGAACACGGTTTAGGCGTGTTCCTTTGCTCGCCCCCGGGTTTTTGCACATGCACACGCGTGACCTGCGCCGAGGCGCGAGCCCCAGACAGCTGGGCGCCAGAGCGGGAACTCCGCCCCCTGGTCACAGTGCGCATGCAGATCCAGCGAGGACGTTCGATCCCCAAAAACGCGAACGGTGCCCTTAAGTCTTGTGCAAGAGTTCAGTGCTAATTATCAGGAAGATTTTTTAAAGGGATGGGATGGTGTGTTTTGTTATCTCCTCCTGAACACTGTGCCCTGCAGAGAACTGCTCTAGCCTATGATTCCTATTACCCATTAATCCTTGACATTCCATTTAGACTCACATCAAACACTATGGCGTTGTACCAGAAGTTCCCTAAAGGGGAGCTAAATAGTGATTATTTCACCGTTTGGCTCAAAGGCAAGCAAGCTCTGCACTTACATTCCGATGTAAAGCGTCCTGCAAGCCAGTTCTTGCACGGAGATGATTGGTGCAAATGTTTTTCAAAGGTGCTTTTCAATGAAATGTATATAATGTGAATATATGTTTTTTTATTCAGCTTTAGTAATGGATATAGTTGCCTAAAGGATTGGTTGTAGTTGCTTTTTGCAGTTGCCATAAAAGGTATTTTGCTCAATGTGCGCAGTGTCGGTTACGGTGGCCTCCGAGGCTCCTGGTCTTCTTTGGACGCATTTTGATTTGCATTTTGGGCACCGCTGTGATTGGCATGACTGAGCGCAGAGGATTACGACAGTCCAGCTGCTATCGCTATGGTGATGGGGGATGTGTTCTTCAGCCTTTCACACATGTGCTTCGGCAGAGTTTGCACACAGGTTTTTTTTTTCTTTCTTTTACGCTGGATTCTCTGGGATTGTGTTTGTTTGGACCACGGCCTGAGTTTGGTTACACGCCGACTGGCTTTGGTCGGGGAGGCCTCAGATCAGATCTTTAGTGGCTAATCCCCCTTTGCTCTCTGGGCCTTATGGGGCACGAAGAACTCGAGCTTTCTCACATAATCATCAGAGGCCCATGTGGCTGACACAGTTGAACGGGAAAGAGAGTAGAAAAATCACTGATCTCCTACATAAGTAAGCCTCCAAACTCAAACGCAAACAGACTCATCCAGAATGTTCTCTCTGGGCTGCTTGGAAGATACGCAGTGTCCCTTCAGCTCTGGGTGGATCAGAGAACGGACTGAACTTCACCATCTCCGCGCTGAAATAGTCCGAGGCCGAAACTGACAGTAACTAATCGGTAAGACATGAGCCAGTGTGGAAAAGCCATCTTCCTGTCTCCCCAGGCTCCAGGCAGGCAGGGGTCTGAAATGTAGGCCACAGAGAGGGACCTCCACAGTAAATTAGTTCAGGCTCCAGAGAGGCAGGTTGGCCTCCAGTTACAGCCCAGCAGAGCCATACCGCGGTCAGGAACAGCGAGACGAGAGGTGGGGGTCGCCAAGCACAGCCCCTCTATGCTGGGCCATCCCTGTCTGACGGTGTGTCCAGATGCTGGAGATCATCAGGCTGTGACCATACACCCAAACACACACACACACACACACACACACACACACACACACACACACACACACAGCAGAGGAGCATTCCCCGGGGGACTAGAAGATTGATTCATAGTTCTGCTAACCCAACTTCCCAATTTCCTCCTTCACCCATGATACAGAGTGCAGTGTGTGCAGCTATGTGTTGGGATCTGTGTTTCAGGAATGTGCACACTAGCATCTTTGAAAGTCATCAGGAAGTGCTAAGCGCTTTTTTTAAGCTCACAAGGAGCATGAAATAAGGATGAAAGCATAAAAACGTATGTGAACACAGCATTTCTGGTTCACTAACATAACATATGCTTTTACCTTATGTAGAAAACTGTCCAGCCCAGAAGCTCATATCACAGAGAAAAAAAAATGTCTCTCTGGATTTTCTCTGGACAGGAGAGACCAGTGTCCTTCCGTTCCCTTAAAAAGTCCCCGTGAAGGAAAACTGCATTTAAAATAAATGAATAAGCATTTAACAAGTACTATCAGATCAAATTTTCAGAGAATTACGTCTCTTTGCTTATTCTTATCAACACTAGATGGCACTGTCTTCCCCCATTTGAACACACACAGTCTCTCACACATACTGGACTGTTGATGTCAGGCAAAAACGGCCAAGATATAAAAAACTGGCAAGTAGCCTATATGTCTGTATAGACTGTATAGGACCCCTATATGCCTGTATAGAGATTAATACTAATCTTGGTCTAACTTGCACTGGCAAAGTGAATTCTGCATTAAAATTCTTTTTAATCCTGAGCTTTACCACCTCAGCTTCCATACATACATTTATTTATGGAATATAAATTGAGTGTTAAAATGTCTAAATTCCTGTAGGTGAAAACAGTCCTAAAACTAGAACTTGTACTTCTGTGCAGACTAGAAATAAACATCTTTCACAGCATCAGTGGCTGATGAAATCGAGCTATGATCAGTGCCTTTGTTCTTCTGACAGGAAGCATTAGTGTATCACTTTGAAGGGAAGATCAGTATAGAAAGGAAAGGTTTCCTATTCATAGACTAAAAGGACACACACACACTCACACAGACAGGGCCGGGTGTGTCAGTAAGCTTACTCTCAGAGGCGGAGCTTTTGGAGACTGTGGGCGGAGCAGGCGTTGGACAGCAGGTGGGGAGAATTGGGGCCTTTAGACACCCCTCAGCCAGTCCCTCCATGGCAGCCCCATTTAGAGAGCCGCTGCTCCCTCTGTTTACCCAGGGATCAGAGCCATATGAGCTCCGTGCCGGTGCATCGCAGGGGCCGCTTCTACTGCTGGAGACGCCGGCGAGAAAACCCAGACAGGCCCCTCCCTCTTCCAACTGCTGGCTTCCCTCCTCTCTAATCTCTCTCATTGCCATTCCTTAACACTCAGTCTATTTCAATCCAACCCTGTTTCCCCTGTCTCATCTTCTCTCTTTCTCCACTTCTTCCTCCCTATCTGTCTTTCTCTCTCCATCTTCATGTCTGTCTCTTTCTCTCTTTTCACCCCCTCTCTCTGTCTCTCTGTATTTATATCTACCTGCTTGTGATGTAGCTCTGCGTTTCAAGCCAACGACTAACGTCTGTTGCCAATAGCACGCTGTGTCTCCCTTGGCGGCGACCTTTGACCTCCAGGCCACCCACGTTGCTGAACCCTGGGTGCTCCTGACTCAGTGATGCTTTCGTCTTACCTCGATCTACATCACCCTCGTCGGCTGGGGTCACTCCACCGGTACCGCCAACCCACAGGTTCCCCGGGTCCGGCCAGCTTTTCCGTTGGGTGGTGTTGGGTGGAGCGGGTGCGGTCTTATATCCGTTAATGTTGAGCGTCTGGAATGGAAGCGGGGCAGCGGTGTCCTTGTGGCATCTGAAGGACCTTTACGTGACAGGTGCAGAGGCTTAATGAGGTGACTGTCTCTTCAGAAACAAGAGGGCGGTTCACAAAGGAACAGCGGGTTCCTTCCAAGCTCAGCACATCAATGGCCTTGTCTCCTCTTTGCTCGAGTCTCTCTGTCCTCCCTGTCTTTAAAAGTAAAGGCTGCCTCTTTCAAGAGGAGCAGGTTTCTTACAAAGACAAGTGTTGCTGTTGATAGGGCCTTGTTGTAGTGTATATGCATTACTGCTTACAATTATGTTATACATTTTTTTATTATAGACTTTATTATTATACCTTAATATAATATACAGTTATATTGAGTATCTTTATTGCAGATATTGGCACAGTTATATTCTTCTTTTTAGTTGGAAGAACAAAAAAAAAAGCGTTAAAATGCTGTCTAGAATGACTGTTTTGTGTTGCTGTCTTGAGAATTTTGGATCACGTACATTATCCATGTTTGGCTCCAGGCTCTGCTTCCCACTTTAATCAACAGACTCAATAAAGTTGCTCCAGTTGGCACAGGCTCTACCGCGCTGATTGTTTTCCATCTCTCCACTAGATGTCGCTGTGGCTCCCTGTTTGACTGCCTTTATCGGGCAGCTGGGGCATCGCTGAGCATAAGCCACAATTTCCTCCTGTTCCTCTCCACTTCAAAACCAAACTAACACGACACAACGGACAAGAAGGAGGTGTATACGTCTGTTACCCCACCTCCACCCTCCACCACTGCTACCTCCAAAGGAGAGCACAGATCAATTCTCTACATTCTCATCATCTTTTTCCCAGCATGGAACACAACAGTGTGTCAGACTGAAGCTTCCTATAAGGTGGAGAGCTGGATGTGATGCTCCCCCCTCTCAGCTGAGATGGTGAGGTAACATCACCGCCACGTGTACCTCCCCTCCCCACCCACAAAGACGGAACATTAAAAATCGAGCGAGCTTCCAGTAAGCGCTAAACGATCATGCTCCCACACCTCTCCAGCACTGTGCTATTAACTCTCATTATGGGCAGAATGCAGTTGTGCAGAGGGCCTGTGCGGGGTAATGGGGGGGGGGTGTTGGGGGTAAGGTTTGGGTGTACGGTGGTGGAGGGTGAATCAGAGAATAAAGATCCATTTTTGGCGTAGGGTAGATGCGTTTGGGGGGAAGATGGGTCTCTCCCAGATCTCTGGTTCGTGGGTGTGGAGCTGTGTGTAATGTTGCTTGTGTTACAGCTCAGCTGGAGTCTGGACCTGAATAGCACTGAATCATCAGTTGTGGGTAGATGTTGTGGTTTAGTCAGTAGCAGGGAGGGGGCTGGTCACCGAGAGGTAAACGACATTGATGATCTGGTAGACGTGAAGCAGTGTTGCATTTTAACAGGTTCTTTCTCTCTCTCTCTCTCACACACACACACACACACATACACACATACACACACACTCTCACCCCACGTAGTTTTCTAACATACAGGCATGATCAGAGAGGAAAAAAAGAACTGCACTTCTCCGTGCTGACTGGTTACCATGGTGCTCTCAATTTGATCTTTTGAAGCACAGATAATTAAATGAGAGGGACAAAAACATAATAGCGAGATGGAGGGAGAGAAAAGAAAGAGGGAGAGTGAGATGGAGAGAGTGAGTGAGAGGGAGAGAGGAAACAGACAAGCAGAGGAGCCAGAGACAGTAAGAAAGGGACGGGCAGTGTTAACTTAATTAATCAAAAAGTCATTTCCTCAGTAACTATGACTAAAAAGCACCTTGAGTGCAGCGGCGAGCACAGAGA
>JAOYMR010000009.1:9120337-9160129 GCA_025802075.1 Tenebrosternarchus preto | reverse complement strand
AAGGGTAGAGTACAGTCCAAGCTCTGAGACAACTGTTGAGTTTATTTTCTTAGGGGGAAAAAAGTTTAATTTGATAGGGAATCGAGCTGATGTTCTCTACCCTTCACATTAGACTGCTGCCCTTTCTCATTACACGTTGTGCTTCACTCTCACTGGAGTGGGGCCTCATCCTTCTGCCTGATTACTCTGGCAGGTGGAAGGATGGGCAGGGAGATCAAAGGTTATTTCTATCATGCTGGGAAACTTCAGAAAGCATCCCCTCCACCCTAGTCTCCATATGTACACTGTTCTCTGCTAATCCTAATACTGCACTCTCCTGCTAACAATGGGCCGGGAAACCGTTTGAAGTCTCAATTTAAGCTCCTGGGGAAGCGGGCTTTATCACAGTGTAGACCAACTACCTCCCCAACATCTTAATAAACTCCCACATCAGTTGAAGATCTCTCCCTTTCTTTTTCTTTGGTGTGTGTATATGGGGGTGGGGGGGGTGGGGGGTGTGGATCTGTCACAGTGACCCCTGGATCATGTGTCTGGTCTGAGCTGTTCGAGCGAGTCTTGCCTCATTTATTTGTCTGTTGGCCTGGACTCTCCATACAGAGTTGCCCTCGCTCCTGTGGAGCAGGTCTTGGCGTCACGCTGTGGAAGGGCTGAAGGACGGAGCACCGGCCAAGGCCTCGCAGCAATGTTGGTGTGACCCACCTGGCAGGTAGCTGAGCTAATGACAGGTCATGTCGCCATTGTGCCCGAGCTCGTAACAAACAAGGCTCCAGTGCCAGACGCTCCGAAGTCCTCCAGCGAGCCCTGGCTTGGCTCCTGCTCCGCCACTCCCTCTGGCGTCTGGGTAGTTGGTAAACACAAACACAAACAAAACCCCTTCTTTAGTACGTTTACCTCCCTCCATTCTTTCATTCAACCATTCAGCTCTCACACAATAAACACACACCGCTTGCCTGCAGTGCAGCTGGGTGGGTGGGTGGTTGTGGAGTAATTGGCTGGGTTTCCGTCGGAGACCGGCTCCAGTCTTTTGACTGCGTCCACATGGGAAGCCTCCCTAGGTGTATTGTTGGCCCACTTCCTGCTCTTGGTCCAATCAAAACTCCCCTCAGGTCAAAACACCAAGTCACATGGGGGCAACTTTAGCGATTATTTGGCTAATCTGAGGTTATGTGCTCCTCTGTTCTGCCTGGGTGTTTTTCTTGAGGAAATGGGGAAACCACTTCCTGCACTCGAAGAGTTGTTATCCTTGATCTTTAACCTGAATAAAAGAGTCCCATGGTACAGAGGACAAAGATGAATAATCCACCCTCGCTACAACTTGGATGTGTTAATTCCCTCATTACCCGGTGGATGCAATGACCCAGACACCTTTGATGTTTGTTTAGCATATTTTTGGAAGTGTGAATAGCCTGCTCTCATCGCTCCAGTGCCCTCTCGCTTGGGTTCGGAGAGCTGCCTCGGAGACCATAGCTCCATAGCTGTGCCAGTTAAATAAAGCTTCACGCAATTAGGGTCTTCACGGCTTGGTAATGAATCCCAGGGCAGATGAGTAAAGCATTGGCCTGTCTGTCGCTTGGATAACAGAGCTTTGTCTCCTTTAGTCGCGGCCAAGGCAACGAACCACTGACAAATGAGGTGCGTCCGCTGACGGAGAGCTGCTGCTGGAGTGGATGACCGTTTGCCACGGCTGCTTCCGTCGGACGTTGTGATCGGATCTCGCCATAGATGCGTCGGGCCCCAGGTGTGACGTGACAGCGTCGTTAACTGGCAGAAGCACCACTTGACTGCTTCGTTCCGGAAATCGTCTGTTTATAGCTCAGCGTCACGTGTTCGGAGGAGAGCCACGCTTTCCTGCCACTGCATGGTCTGCGCTGAGAGGAGAGTGTCTCCTCCAGCAATCAGAAGTTGCCGGAAAATAGGTGCCTCTCTTGGAAAGGACGTCAGAGACTTCGAGCTTGAATGTGAATGGTCTTCGAGAGGCCTCAGCACGCCATGAGAGTCAAATGGGTTTTTAACGGAGACCTGCACAAGTGTGCTCATTTCCTGAAAACCGTTTGTTGAAAGCAGTAAATTTTTCCACGTCTGTGTGATGAGGTGGGTGGAGGCAGGTGGTGCGGCGCTGCCTACCTGAGGCCTCCATCTGCTCCCTTCAGCGTCTCCATCCCCTGGACACGTGCCTGGAGCGTGGCTTCTGTCCTCTGTCGCTAGGACTACTGCCATGATAATTAGTTTGGTCTTATTTACGCAGCAATCCTCCTCTCCTTTCGCCTCCTCATGCACACTCAGACACGCGCAGCTTACATCCTGGTCCTGCCAAGATCACTCGCACGCACACACGCAAGCGCGGGGAGGGGGGTGTCGCTCAGTGCCACAGCCGCTGCTGGAAGAGGACTTGCACCTGCGGACGGGGGAGGTAAGGGCCCAGTCACGGGGGGTGTCCCGGCTCATACGCTGCCGCCGGGACCCTCGCCATTCCGTGCCGAGAGAGGCGGACTCACGCGACTCCTCAGGGACCCGCAGACGGATCACCGGAAACCAGCCGGCGTTTCTCAGAAACGAAAACGTGCCACGGTTAGACCCCACGCCATGTGTACAATAGACAGGGGTAACTGGATGCTCCCGAGGGCAGATTAATGTCCTTGGCAGGGGTCTATCCAAAGAGCAATTTCCTTTTGATCAGTCATTTATCCATGGCTGTGGGTAATTTGACACCTTTTTTTTCTTTTGTGGGGGCCTCTAATCTTAGCGAGTCTGTACCGATGCAGTATTACAGACACTCTAAGCTGATTAAACTGCTGTCCTTTCCGCACATTAAACTTTTAATGAGGGGAAGCCCAGCCAGGCTTTCCAGGGACTGTGAGAGAAAGGTTAATCGACTTGAGCCGCAGTGTTGCAGGCACCGTTACGTGAATTTGGATGCTCCGCACACCGATGGTGCATCTTTTCAAGTTGGACAAAGTCGTGGTCATTTTGAGGCCAGCGCTCACCTCATCCGCCTGGGGGAGTGTTCGCACAGGCTGGGGGGGGGTTCTGTGTCTCAGCTCTATCTGGGACTAACGCCCCATGACTTATATGCTTCCGTCATCCTCATTCCCACCGTCACTTCCATTTGTCGGCTCTTTCTCCATCATTTCTCCTTACTGAAGGCAAGGCCTGGAAACTCGGTGTTTACCCTTTTGAACATTAGCTTGGTGTCATGCATTTGCTTTCTAAGGCAGACTTATTGATAAGTTTGAAAAAGTCACAGTGGTCTGTGCAAGGTACCTCAAACGAGCTCAGAGCTTACAGTGTGGCGCGAGTCCCTTTTTTTTCTAAACCTTTCACGCATTTGTCAATATTAGAGCAGTGAGTCAATGGAGCCATGGTTGTTTTGAACTGTGCTTGAATGCATCACGCTGAGGATCACACTCATTCAGACCTTTGCGAGAGAAAAAAAAAAAGGAGATGCGCAAGAGTATGAAAACAAAAGCACAGCATCTGTTGCTCGGGCAGTGAATCATCGCATGGTGACATAGAACCTGCCTTGGCATGAATGTCTTGGGCTAACGCAACCATGCTAACGTCCTCTCTTTAAAGAGACCTGTCTAGGTGTGCTGTGAAAGCACATTAAATTGCTTTTTAGACAATGGAGAGCACGATTTTTCACCCTTTTTAGTTACATCACATAACGCAGTGAAATTTTATTGGTAGAGAAATCAATCCGTATCAGAGAAACGACGGCCCGTTGTACTGTTGTACAGTTAATATAAATCAGCGGCAACAATCCGAGTTGGACGGGGAAACATCGGATAAAGAAGTGTGCATTACTACGCATATTTGTACTCGTTCCCATTATGTTTCATCCATATGGACAGGAGTTGTGGGCTCTGCACGTCAAGAAGAGACCAGTGGTCTCTACCGCCATTCATCACAGCTCACAAATGCCGCCTGGAAATCAGTTCTCTTTTTTTTTCCCTCTGTACCTACAGTGTGATTGTTCGCATTCACACATATCTTGGCACAACGCGTAAAACAAGCCGCGGATGTCACAGATCTGCTAATTGAGGTTAGAATAGGAAGCTTTGCTATATAAATAGCCATATAATTAGGATGGATTTAGCTTTGCAAGTGTGTTTGCTTTGTCAACAGTACACACCGCAGTAAACAAGAGCTAGCATGAACGGAAGCGTTTAGCACAAACACCCACTTCCCTGCTGCTAAATGATGGAAATAGCACTCTTGCTAACCTCTTAAGAAAAGAATCACCATATCTCATTAATTTCTGCAATTCAACCGAATAGCAAAACAACAGTGGAAGTAGTCTTGTAGAAGTCTCTAGAAAATCTCCAAACATTTTCATTTGGAAAAGCAAGGTGCTCCAGCTCGGTGACACTGATGCCACATTTGTTCTGTGTTTTGATAGTTGTTAGGGTGGAGGCTTCTTTGCCCTTAATACAAGCTGTGAAAACAACAAGTAGATACTTTTGAATAACAGACAGCGTTGAGAGGAATCTCCTCTAAGGCTTTCATTAACGGGGCCGCCACTGTGTGTTGCCTGGGTGCTGCTTCCACTACTACAATACTCAAGCAAGTGATGTAGAAACATCTCCAAGCACGCCTGTGTCTGTGAATGGGTTCGTCGAGAGCTGTATTACTACGGTCGACAAACCAGCGGTGCTGTTGCCGACCTAGCAGGCAAGTGTCACTCTGCCTTCCCAGAATTCTCGGGTGAGGGTATAAATCCGGGGCGAAATTCGGTTGGCTCCATTTCGCGAGTGGGGTTAAGCCAGCAGTAATGTGCTTTACGGTGATGGGAATGGTTGTGGCACAGCTTTGAGTCTGGAAACCCATTGGTGACGCCTGATTGGAAGACGTTCGAATACGGGAATGAGAGGTAAGCAGGAGACACCATGCTGGGCCAGGTTGGAAACCGCTTCCCCTCTTTATAGTTCACAGTCTTACTGTGAACCTGGAAGGCTTGCAAATAAGTAGTGGGAAGTCATGGTCATACAGGTCTATACCGAAACCATGTGCTTCAGATTTTTCCAATATGACACTGAATGGGTGATGTGATGCTTACATTTTGCATTGTTCGTTGGTGGTCTGAATATTTAAACTTTATAAATGTTCGCAGTAATTCCTGATAGTTTTTCTCACTCACTTGTGGCAGTGACTTCAGAGGATTCTAGTGCCACTAATGCACCCAATATGTAAATTAAAGGCTATTCCTGCTTTGATCTAATTTTACCATTAATAGCGGTGACCTGCCATCTTACCACCATGTCTACAGAACGCATCAGCACTAACCGCCACCCAAAGAGGTTGCTGGAGGTAAGCCCCTGTAATTGTGTTGTACACTTCATGACTGTGTATGCATTAGCATTTAAATTAATCTCTGGTCCTGAAAAGCATGCAGGCCTGCCCAATGTCAACCCGGAGGGCACTTAGCAGCGGTGTCGATGCCAGTTTGCCCTGCCCCTCATTATACTGCCTTCCCCCTGTCACTAACCCAGTACAATAGGGGAAGCAGTGCTGTAGGGTGAGGTGGCATCTGCTGTCGTCTGGCACTGCAACGGGGGTTTGGGTGGGGGTGGGGTGGATGTGTAGAACAGCCACAGCCTCGCTGGCCAATAAGGAGCCGTGTGTTTGTGTGAGGGGACGGTAATGTGAGGGGGTAATTAATGTGCAGCTGTGCTATTATCCTGGCCTGCTGCAGCGGCGTTAGGGCCTGGCCCAGGCCATGCCACCACTGCTGAGCACTGATAGGAGCCAGCCGACGGGAGGTGTCTTCAGGGGCCGCCGAGGGGCCGGAACACCACGCCGCCGTGCCCAGAGCTGCTCCGTGCCCACCACGCTGGTTGGCAGCCGAGCTGGGCGTGCAGGAGCGCCCACCGAGAGCCGGGGTGAGTGAGCAAATATGGAACAAATGAGAGAGAGAGAGAGAGAGAGAGAGAGAGAGAGAGAGAGCAGAATGAATTGGTGAAAGTTTATAACTCTTCAAGTGAATGTGCTCTTTTCTAAAGCATTACAGCAGGGGGCGAAGGTACTTGTAACAGATTCATGTTTAGAAATGTTTAGAAGATTAATTAGATTTAAAACAAAATATTGCATAAGAAGACCAACACCATATTAAACTGTGGTTGAAGATTGAATCCATATACTCATTCATAGTCTACACTACAAATACTGTTTAAGCAGCACAAATTTAAAAGAACGCCTTCAAATGATCTTCTTTAAGGTTGTTAGCATCTAATATATGTAGTTTAGGCCTAAGGGAATGTATGTCAGGACTATTTAAAAGCAAAATCAAACATATACTCTTGTTCTCTTCACGACTTAGACCAATTTTCTAATTTACTCACTGCAAGCTTGAAAAATATTTCATATTTCTCTGAGTGAATTAATATTTAAATGAAAGGATATAAATAACAGCTGAATGAACTGTTTATCAGGATAAATAATATCAAGAAAGGGAGCACATGAGCTTTGGGTTCAGCTGGAGCAAATGGTGCATATGTGTGTCTGAAAGGATGTGCATATTTTAAATGACAGCACCTACCCAGAGGAGTCAGGAGAATTGAATTAAGGTACGAGAAAACAGAAGAATAGAGAAAGTATATGAGCTTGGGAAATAAAATCATTAATCTTCATGAGGCCCCCTTAGGAAATCAAATAAATATAATGCACTATTGTATTCCATTATGCCATTTTAAGCCAGTGCAGAAAAGTTCCGTCGAACTCTGAACGCCAGAAATATGGGGACTTTCTTGGGTTTAGTTTAGCTAATTCTTAGATTTAGTGAACAAGTGCAACAGTGCATTTAAGAAGCATTTCCTCTTGATGCTATAACCTTTAAGGTGTTCAACTTTGACGTCACATTGGTTTTGAAAGAGCCGTTCACTTGGGATTGCTATTCACTCCCATTGCTGTCATTTCTTTCTCTGACGCCTATGATGAATGGGTTGCCAGTATATTCCAAGTGTTTGAATTCACACCAAAGTCGTCTCCATATATAAAACCCATTTAAAAAGACCCCTGAAAAGCACTGAACTATAGTACTTTATACTGTGTCAAGCCACAAGATTTTGTTTCTTTTTTTTTTTTCAGACGACAGGATATCGTTTGTACTTTGCCTCTTTGTCTCTCTGCTTTTGAGTAGCATGAAAGACTGAAGCTTTTTATCCTCTCATACCTTTCTACCAAGACGCTTTTCCTCTTAAATTAGAGCATCTCCTCACAACGTATGTAAACATCACACACTCCCAGCCATGCTGAAGGATGACACAAAATAGCCTGCCAGAGCCTGCGTTCTTATCCTAATGGGCTGGAAGCAGAAGACATCTTGTGAAGAAATTTCAAACATGACTGGCGAGTCAGAGAAGATGTGTGTGGTGGGGGGGGGATCATTGGAGTCACTTTGGAGTTGAGGGAATACGATGTGGTCCAATTTACTTGCTCGGCGGTAGAAAGCTCCGGAGATTCCTCAAAGGGCCGCTGCCGCCCGTGGCAGGCGAGGCAGCTGGAACAGCCGAGGTGCAATTTCCCCATCATCGAGCACTAAGCTCTTGATCTGTCTGCTGAGTGCTTACCTCGCTCGCTTTTGAACCCTAATCTCTCCGCCCGGTCGGAAGGAAAAAAGAAACACAAATGAAATGAGCTCAACCAAACCTCTGGCCTCTACCAGGGATTGGGCCACAGGGAGGACCGGAAACCCCCCTCACCCCCTCCAAGAAAAAAAAAACTAAAACAAAAGCAAAACAGCGCAAGACTGCTATTTGGTGCCCTTTCGTGGACCGTCATGTCCCATCCTGGCATGGAATGATTAAGTGATTCCTGTCTTCCTGTTGCCAGTTGCCCCTTAGGGTCAAACAGTGCTATGACGGCTGGAATTAAAACTTTGCGACCACGCGGTGTGACCTTTCATAGAAGCGCAGCGATGACCCAGCTTGTTATTACAAAATGAGAAGAACTGTGACATGGTGACATGGAAGTGACCTACAACACAGTTCTCTGAGGTAACATCATCAGCACCATCACAGTATTCCAGCCCTGTTTGCCGTCTAAAGCAACTCCACCATCCTTTCACATTACTCTTTACACAGCATATGCTCTTAATGTTAATCTTAATGGTAATGTTAACTTGAGGGTCATATTTGCATTTTGAGTTTCCAGAGCAGGACAAAACCCCATAAGCTCCATTCATTTATAGGTTTACTAGTGGATACACTAAGCAGCGCAACATGTCACTCCTCAGGTGAGGGGGAAAAAAAAACAAACAAACAACAAAAAAAAAGCCATCTCTCCAAAGGCTAATTTACCATTAAACTCAAGTGCTGAAATCGACCTCACTCATTCCGCTGTCTGTCAGTGAAAGATGAAACAAGTGTATTGCGTGTGAATGTGTCTGAATCAAGTGTGTTTCTCCACAGGGCAACCAAGGATCAAAGGCATTAGGTTCTGAATGAATCAGCTGGATGATAAATGCTGTGAGGAAGATGGCTACATCGTAGGCTCCCCCTGAACTTTCGGTCTGTCCTTTATTTGACTTTAATAAGAACGGCTGCGGGAGAACTGGGGTGGGGGGGGGGTGGGACAAACCAGAAAAACCCTCTTTTCTGCAGGAGCTCTTTCATCCCCACTGTCTTAGCTTGGAGCAGAACCACGTGAGATAAATCACGTGAGACTTTTAACATAAGGCTTTAAAGATCAAAATGTTTTTCCCACTTCACTGGAGTACATTTGTTCCTCATTACAGCCAATAGACATAAGTAGGAAGGTCACGCACCTGTCTAAATAAGATCTAACAATTAATGGTGTAATGGTGTATGTCGGAGTGAAAATGAAGCCATGAACGAGAAGGTTGTGTGAAGACCTCAGAGACAGGTTTGTGTTAAGACACAAATCAGTGGAAGAATGCAAGAAGTTTTCAGTAGAATTAAAAGTATTCCAAAGCTTCTATCCGTCACTGCAAGAAATTGGAGCCTCCAACAGTTTTTCTATAATCGGTCATGCAGCTAAACTGTTTTGGGAATGAAGGGCCTTGTAACCAATAGCCCAGTGGTCACTATGAGATAGTGTCCAGTCAGAAACTGTATGTCACCAAAGTCACATTAGAATCTGTTTGAAGTTTTGCTAGAAGGCACCTGAACCAGTTTCAGGACCACAAGGGACAAGATGATGAAAGAAAGAACGAACTAACTGGCCACAGTTCCCAGCAGTGTGAATGGAAGAAAGCAGGCACTGAGTCTCATCTCATTAATACCATCCCTACAGTCAAAAAGAGTGGTGGCAGCATCATGCGATGCGGATGTTTTTGTGTGATAGGGATTGGATGAGTACTCAGGATAGAGGGAAAGATGGATGCAGAAATGTACAGAGGAATCCTGGGTAAAAACCTTTCCCAGAGTGCCCAAGGTCTCAGGCTGGGTGACGTTTTACATTTCTCCAAGACAGCAACCCAAAACATACTGCCAAGAAAACACAGAAGTGGCTTTGGGAAAACTTTGTGAAACTTCAGGAGTGGCCCATGCAGCCAGAGTTCGGACCTGAAACCAAAAGAGTATCTCCGGAGAAGCCTGAAAATGGCTGTGCACCTACGCTCCCCATCCAACCTGTCTGAGCTTGAAAGATTCTGCCAAGAAGAACGGGAGAAACTTCCAACAGAAAGGTGTGCCGAGCTTGTAGGACCATTACCAAGAAGGCTTGCTGTCAAAGGTGCTTTTACCAAGTTAAGTCTGAATATTCATACAAATAAAATACTTCAGTCTCTTATTTTAAATACATTTAATACAAAACATTTCCATTAGTATACAAAACATTCCAAAACCCTGATTTGCTTTGTCACTGTGCAGTGTTGTGTGTAGATTTATGAGGGAAAAATGAGTTGAATCCATTTTAAGATTTGAGTCAGAAACATACCAAAATGTAGAAAACTTAAAAGGCTCTGAAAACTTTCTGAATACACTGCATCTCTGTAAAGAAGTCTGAGGAAGTAGGTATATTTTTTTCCAAAGTTGAATAAGATACTCCTTGGTATGGAGAAAAAACATAGTGTGGAGATGGTCTATGTACCCTAAAGAAAACTTAAACTGGACTGAACATGCATACAGAAAAAATCTGAATTTTGCTGTGTGTAGATTCTAAATGAAAATGTAATAAGTGTTGTGCCCAAGTAAACTACTCCCTGTGCTTAATGAAATAATACTTGTTATGAAAACAATTTTCTGAGATCATAGTAAATGTCTTTACCCAAAGCAAGGTACTGTTATTGGAACCTTGTCATCTTTGACAATGTATACAATTACAGCATTTTCTGAGGTTAAACTGTTTTTCTGTTGATTGCATTTTCATTCTTATTCATAAGCTCTTTCTCTCTCTTATGAGAGAGAGAGAGAGAGAAAGAGAGAGAGAGAGAGAGAGTCTTCCTTCAGTTCAGTGATCTCCAGTGGGGAACGTTGTTCATTAGTTCAAGCTGTAGCATGTGCATGTTGAATGGTAAGCAATTAAATGTGGTAAACAAAAACAGCAGAAACATTTTGGAGAGGAGCGAGATCAAACAGGCCTTGGCTATTTTTGCCTCAAGCAAGCGAACCCCGCTGGATATGAGGATCATGTGGACAGGTATTATGGTGACATTAGAAGCCAAATACTAATACCTACTAATGTTTCACTTTTAAAGTCATCACTGGTGATGTAAAAAAAAGCACAAATAAAGTCCCTGAAAAAATCAGATGAACAAATCAGACTGCAAACCCTGGATGAAGAAGTGTAGACGTGCAAGGAACATTGCGCTTAATTTCTTCTAGTGGGAATGGAGATCCAAAACCAAGCAGACCAACAAGAAAACGTGTATTTCAATTAAGCAAGTTTCAGATACAAATCTGCTGACATACATGCAGTACATGTATAAATGGCTGCATGTTGAATGCTTTAAAAACAGATGAGAGTTTTGCTTTCAGTCTGTCTCACCAGTGGTGTAAATTGTTTTTATTTTGGTTATTACTCATGTCAATATAAATATAATTTGATGTTTTTTGTTTGTTTTTTTGTTTTTAATGAAGGGCTTCTTACATAAGCTATTAGTCACTCTGTACCAGGTTAACTTTAACAAGCTGAAATCTTTTGCAATCATTTTTGAACACTGACAATTTCTGTCCAACTGCTAGTCTGGTGGAAGGGGGTTGTAAAAAAAAATAATTTGTGCAACTTTTGGCTTCTACTTCAAATCTGTCTGTCAAAAATGTGCTTCCTGCATTTTGTGTCATTCAGCACCTCTTGGGATAAAGAATTTTTTTTACAGGTCAGCAGTTGGGTGTTTCAACCCCTAAAAAAGTGCAAAAAAGCAGAAAAACAGACTGAGGACAAATACATTGTGTTACCATTTAATAAGGGCATGAGAGAGATACACAGATTTACAAAGCAGTACTAAGCCATACTTCAAAATACCATTTGTGATGATGGACATTATTATGGTGCACTTACACCTTTTTTGTTGCTGACATGGAAATTAACCTCCTACAACAGGAAAGCCTCTCCGTGAGATATTCCAGAATTGCTGAGGAGCTTAAATTGGGATATTCAGCTATATGTCTTTTGAGTTAATGTATTCAGGTCATTTATTATGGACAACAAAAGGTCTTATGAATATTGCGGAGGCTCGAGGTCAACACTTTTGCCGCCGGGTAATTATTTCAATTCTCGAGAGATGCTGTCAGTTTCCTACAGTCCTGTATGACTGGGGCTGTTTTGAATCACCTCAGCTTTAACATGCCAGCAGTCTCTGTCATGGGAGCTCATACTACAGGATTTGTGGAGCTCTGTACAGCCTGGCTGTCTGTGAAACTGACTGAGCAGTGCATAAATTACAGAGCCATGAGGCTCATTCTGGCAGCCATTTTCATCCAAAAGCCTCCCATTTTATCAGAGCAATGCTATTCTCCACATTCCAGATTTTTTTCTGGAGAATAAATGTCTAAGGGTATTACCACAGAGTCATAGGAGACAAAAGTTCCTTTCCTGAATGGTGTGTGAATCTGTGAAGTCCATTTGAATGAATGACCAACAGTATCCAAGGGCAAACAACACTAGAATTTTCTTGATTAAAAATATTTGCTGCCACTTGTAAATGCCTCCACTGGGAATTTTATTTATTTATAATTTTTTTTTACAGATTCTTTTCTCTCAGTAACACAGGGAAATGTTGCACTTCTAAAAGCCTTCCAAAGCTAAATGGAGCTCTCTTTTCAAGCTAAAGGCTTGTGTTGTTATGATTCAGTTTGGCGAGCACACCCAAGGCAGGCATCGCTCATGCTAAATCACAGCTCCATTGTCTGCTGCCACTCTAGCTGTGGTTGAAGCCTCACTCAAGCCCCACTGGTTCTGACTCTGTGCCAGCTGTTAGCTCCTCACCCAACCTACCCCGCCAACCTGCGTGTGGCCTGCTGACCGGGAACGGGTGATGGATTAATGCCCACGGTACCATTGTCATCAGGAGTGTATGTGGAGGACAGAAAAGCCATAGCAAACTGGAAGAGCTCAATGATGACCAAGAGGATGATGGAGAAGGGTGTTCAACCAGGGACAAATTAGGACGCTCCCTCAGCAAAGGAACCTTCATTCAGCGCCCTTAGAAGTGATCAGGTCCCTGGGCTAACTACAGAGGTGAGCAATGGTACATGTCCGATCGCTGTGATGGGGATCGGGTTGCAAGCAAACTAGATCTAGGGAGGAAAATCCATCTTGAGGATGCCTTCTTTGTCTCTGTTCCCCCTTCTCTCTAAATAGACTTTGTGAGGCTTTTTCTCTGCATAGTCTTTGCAAGGTGTCCATACCTATTATTCTGTCTGTTCCCTAATGAACAGCACTCAGTTCCCCAGGCTCTTATGACTCGAGGACATCAAGTTGATTAATGTTTTAATCCACGCTGACTACACGCAGCTACAGAGGAAAATGTGGCCACCGCACGCATCATCCATCAAGCCCGGCAGACCCTGTTTATCAACACGCCAGGCTTCAGCTTGCTGCGTCCCATGACGGCAGGACCAAAAGGGCTTCCCTTTCTGCGAGGGCCAGAACCAGACAGCCACAAGGAGATGGAAATGACCTCATCAGGACCTGAACAGTTCCCTGCATTATTCTGGATTCCTTTCCATTATGAGGAGAATTATGGGAAATTGGCTGGACAAGCAGGTCAATAATGGAGAGGTTCTGAAAACTGAATATGCAAAACATTCTTTGTGAAGCTTTTAGATTTATTTGGTTTGGCACAGTCTGATCCATGGACAAAACATCTTTCTCAGTTTGAGTAACCTCTAGAGTAACCACTAGAGTAAATGCTGGTTCCAACTGTCCCAAATGCAATCCACTTCCTCAGGTCAACTGACTGGAAATGGCAGCCATATGTCCACACTGCAGTTTCTCCTCCTGTGGTTGCTTCAGAAGCTATGGAAGGTAGGAGTATAATAGGAGCAAGGGTGGAGCTGTTCTCTTAATCAGACACAGGTAGCCAAGAACCCTACTGGGGCTGGCCACCTGCATTGCTGCAGCAAAGCTTTTTATGGAAGCTAATGAAGACCAGTGGGAGGAGAATAAACAAAGCATGGAAAATGAACAAGGGGAAACTCCAGCGACTGATGCTGAGGATGTAATTGGAATTAGACCTGATAATATGGAGTGAAGAACTGTCTTCCAGGTTGAAATCTTCAACAAAAACTGCTGGATGACACTGAGGTGTGGTACAGCTTGGACTCAACTGTGACTTCTCTATATTTAGTGGAGAGGTTTGCAATGCACCTACCTGGGACAGAGCAATGTTTTTTATGTTATCTTTAATTTTACATAAACAAACAAATAAACAAACAAACTAATACATAAATAAATATATGCACGGCATCACTAATACCAAGTGTGCACAACTTCAAAGGTGTTTCCTTTGAAGAACATTTTTTGGGGGTGATTGATGTTGCTTGATAAAAAAAAGGCCAGCAGTGACTTTTGAATGACAGGATTCCTAACGAGCGGTGAGAAAAGGTTCATGATTCAAGCCCATACTTTAACACATGACCCTGTGCTTGGGGCAGCACCTGCAGAAAATGTGAGAACAGTGCAAATGTGGTGCAAAAAAAATGAGGCAAAAATTCTTGAATAACAGAAGCTACTGGATTCTTAAATGTAAATCTGATCTTTTCATCACCCGCAGTTCCTAGACAATCTTGAATGAGGTTGCGAAACTCTTTTACTAGTAAAGGTCTGTCACATTTGTACTTTGATAACGTCCGCGTCTAAAGGAGCGTACGGTGCTGTTTAGAACCTAACGAGCACCTGTCTGAAGTCACGTGGAGATCCGCAGCTCTGTAAACAGTACAGGAAGCACGTTGCTGTGGATACGTCAGTCTTCGAGAGGGCTTGGCGTAAGGGAGAGGAAGCTTCTGACCTTGACGCTGCTTCCTCATTTCACTCAGCGCTGCCAGTTCTTCTCGTCCATATAACAAAAATAAACTGCTCCAACCACCCCTTACATTAATGCTAAAGCTTAAAGAGTGGAATAAGCACATATGTGGTGAAAAGGCAAGGTGAAGATTCCTGGGTTTTTTTTTTTCCAATTTCTCCGTGGAGGTTCAGTTTTAATGTTTGATGAAAGATCCCATGATAGAGGTGGGCTCATCATACAAAATTCATTCCACAAGAAATAAACAACAATGTAGGACTGTTATAAACCATCTGGTGTCTCTGGTCGTGCTGCTAGGCGACATGCATGTGGCCTGTGTTTATTGATTCCAGTGGGGAGGAGAGCAAGGAATTACCACAGACATGCTCCTGAAAGGGAAGTGTAAGGTGGACTCCTATAGTCCTGTTGGCTCCTGCACTGTGTGAACAAATCTATTTGATTTTATTTAGAATGAAGAGACTCAGAGAAAAAAGGGAAACTGATTCTTGCACTAAAGTACCACATAGAGTACATTTAAATTAATTAAGAATGAAGAGCTTTAATGTAATTTACGCTCAGTGTACACTGACTTCAGCTTCAGTGCTGAATGTGTCTGGCAGTGTGTTCTAGTTCGGGAAAGTGTACGTTTTTCCCCAAACCCTTCCATATATACATTGTGAGGGGGAAAAAAAAAACAGTGAACACCACTGGCATTTAATATAGAGGATTACTGAGTCAAACAGACTCATTCTGCATCGCTGCAGGGGAAATGTGTTCACACACAGGCACAGGCCAACCTTGAGACTGGATATAAACATTATTTAAAAATAATAAGCTTCTGTACACAGGTTTTGCAGATGACTCAGTCAGAGCTACGAGCAGGATGTGTTGCTTCTCTGTTTCCATGACCCATCCCCCCCAACCTGTTTTTTTAGGGCTGTGTTCTAGTCAGCCACAGAGAGATGAATTACGTGACATTTAGAGGAATATTGATTGCCTACACTCAGGCCAGAGTGCAATGATATAAGCATCCAGAGGGGATTCTGTGCCAGAGGCAAAGTCCACATTGCTTCAGGCATCAGACTTATGCAGTGCAGTCAGAGCAGCTCCAGGTCAGTGGGGGCAGCACACTCAAACAGAGGTGATTAGCTAACAGTGAAGCATCTGTGGAAGAGAACCTGCTGCCTCTGAAGTAAAATTGCTTCTAGAGCTACCATGAACCTGGTATTCTCTCCCTCTTGTGCAAGCAACGCATGTCCCTAATCATTCTTGCTGCGTTATTTGCTCTCACATGCACTCTCAGTGCTAAACGCTGGGTTGTGCTAAGTTCCTTCATGTCTGAAATGGCCGGTAAACAAATTAGCTAATGCGTGGGAAGGGCAGCACTGCAAAATGGCTGTTGAGAAAGAGTCTGACTGCATGTCACACACCTGAGATTTATAGGCGGTAGGAAACCCACAAAACAATGAGTCAGGAAACATCTCATTAAACATATTCACATAGATAAAGGTGTTCTTTAGGAAGTTCAGTGTGCATCTTCTGTGAGGTCTTTCCTCTGTTCTCCACTTCACTTGCTTGTACCAGTAAGAATTCTCTAGCTTCTGCCAGAGACCTTAATTCCCACATCGCTTTATGTAAACATTACCACTGCAGGTGTTCTATTAGAGGTTTATCTTAAGGAAAGCTAGCCAAAGAAATCACCTTCCAGTTAGTGTAAGGAGTTAGAGCTTTAATCAGATAAATCTAATAAACATACACAATATAAATAAACAATGTCTACAGTGAACTAATACGCACAGCATTTAAATCTTTAACTGTAATGTGAACAGCTAAGCTGGTCCTAATAGCAATTAAGGAAGTGCAGAGCCAGCAAAATCAATACAGAATAGCAAAACTGACTTAAGAAAAACCATCAGATAGCGAGCACTTCAGGCACAACTTAAGCAGTCCGATACATAACAATTGCAATTATCGTACCAGGTTAACTGATGAGAGATCAGACGAATGGAATTAACAGTACAAAAGGCCATGAACAGTAACATCAAGCAACTGGATAAGAATCACATGAAAACAATTGACCTGCATGAGAGGGGAGGTCTCAGCTTTGTGGGAGACATCACGTTTGCAATTAGGCTCACTGCCATGCAATTACATGTAAACTTTACCGAATGAACCTGAATCGAATCGTTGCTCTATTCACCAGTAAATAAACCGTTGCAAAGCATCATGGGAAATGGTCTGTGGTGGTGCAGGCCACTCATCTTCTCTATGGGCGTCTTCTCAGAGATAAGGTGCGGCCATTCCACAACACCCCTGTGGCTTCGGGGTTGTTGGCAGTAATGAAAGCAGTTCATGCACATCGCATTAGCCAATTTGATCCATGTACCATGACACCTTTCTGACTACAATAACCATAATACCTGGTGTGCGAAGACGGCATGATTCAGCTGAAATGAAAGGGGGCCATTGTGATGTAAGCTACTGGGGTATAGGTACAGGAGAAACAAGCAGCAGTATAGAGGTAGAAAGGAGTAGCCAAGACTTCAGGCAGGTCTCCTCCAGCTAAGCAGACCTTCTCTTCTGTGCCATCAGAACCCACCACCCCCCTCTGCTCATCCAGAACACAGCTGTGCGGTTTGTTTTCCGTCCTCCTGATGTTCTACCACGTCAACTGCCTGCTGCCTTCCCTCCACTGACTCCCTGTAGTGACTCGCATCCGATTTAAAACGCTGACGCTCACCTACAACGGCATGACTGGACCAGCTCTCATGTACATAAAAGCTTTAATCGAATGTCAATCTGCACCATGCTGCCTTTGGACCTCTGGTACTGCTTTATTTGAGCTTGTGGGTGCTCATAGCCAGTCGGTGGAAGGAACTACCACTGGTTTATCCGTACAGCCGAGACATTATTAAAAAAGAACCTTTACTGACGTCTATCCCACTTTTGGCAGGGTTTCATCTTGACAGTATGCTTAGCACTGCTAATCTATCTATTGTCGTATGAGAATATGCGTTTGATAGAGATTACAAAGCACTGTAGATTGTGCTGTACAAGAACGTCAAGTGCTGTAAATGTAAATAAACTTCTATATATGCATCTGATGATACTGAAACAATGTCCACTGATCTGTTGCTCCTGAGACAATATAAGTAGTGGCATCAGCAAAAATCTTGCAATTTATTAATTCAATAATTTCATGAAATGTAAATTCAAAGAAAAGAGAAATCCCAGGTGTGTTTTAAAAGACACTCTTCCTGTCCCAAGTGGGAGATCTGACTCCATGTCTGTGGTGTATACACACTAAACTTAGAATGTATGCTTGTGGCTGGAATTAACAAGCTCATTTCAAACCATAATATCTGACCTCCCTGCAGACACTCAGTTCCCAAGAGGCTTAACTGTCTAAGCTGTTTCTCTATCACTGATAAATCACGAGGTCGATGATGCCACAGACTTTGAGCCCCAGGAGTCCATAAGAGTGGCCCTGGCCCTGCTTCCTGGGTGGCGAGGATGGCCTGGTTTCCTTCTCCTACACTAAAGCAAAAATGTGGACCATCTGGCGGGCCCTGAGGACTGTGTTGAGAAACACTTTGTTAGGTCACATATACAGAACGCAGCAGAGCATTCAGCTGGTCCTCTGCTTGAAACCATGAAGCGTCTGGCTTCACGTGTTTTAGAGGAAGCACATGTTGGCCTCAGCTCTCCCACACTGGTAGCAATGGCGTGACAAGAGGAAGGGAAGTTAGCAGGTGGGGACTGGCAATGATGAAATTCTGAGAAAACCTGGGTCCAAAACAAACAAACGAAATGAGCACTGAGATTAGAGCTGGGTTAGCACTCTCCTTTGTGTACTGTCTTTTTCACTGTTACTGAGCAAAGCAATTCCCTTTTCGGTTTGCCTGGGATGGCTTCTTTACTGGCCCCAGCTTTCTAGGGGTCAGACAAGCCCCGGGCGAAGCTTGAGCTGGCGGGAGGTACCGTGAAAGGTCAGCAGCTGCCTCGGTTCCAGGGTCACATTCGCTAAACATCCCCTCACTCATCCTGCCTCACCCCCCTCCCATTCGAATTCAGGAGTGTCCGTAAGATTCCAGGCAGATAATAGGTACCATTCCCTTGAGCTCCATGGTCTAAAGTCACAAACAAGGATTTCAGAGCAACAAAGTGGCATTCCTGATGCTGAATTCCCTAAAGCATTTTCAGAAGGGGTTGGGGACACTCCAGGAATTTTGAAGCTGAGCTTTGAATAAGCAAACAGTGAAAGAAAGCAAAATGAGGAAGGTTTAATATCACTGCAGGTCATTTATGATTTATTACATTAGCTGTAAACATTTGAAAGAAAAAATCTACTCTTTTTTGCTGTCAGCGAGATACATTAGCACAATCTGGAAAATTATGCCTCTGATAGGTGTTAGTGTACTTGTACTATAAATTATAAGTAAACAAAAAGTGTTGCTAATGCTTAATTATGGTTTTTAAACAAGTTTTGCATGAGTTGGACGGGTACGTTCAATAGTTGTTTGCTTATTCTCATCTTAACTGTCCAGAAATACAGCTAATTGTTAGCAAAGAGCTGAGAAATTGTAAAATATCACCTTATTACTGACTTCTGTCATCAATAATCAGAGGCTATACTTATTAACTACAACCCAGACTGTCAAGCAAATGCATTTCCGAAGTTCTGCTTTATGAAGAAACCTACAATTAGATTTGGACTCTATATGTTTTTGCATGCTGTCATTGTCTGTGATTTCCATCTGACGATATGAGAGAGATTAAAAATTTCAGGGCATAATCAAGTCCCCATACACAGCTGTAGAGAGAAAAATCAGATAGAGAAAAAAAAGAGAACTAAAATGCATAGTTTTATCTAATTAACAAAAACCCAGCATGCCAGGGTGTTCCAGCTGAGGAGGGAAAAAAGGGGCGACTGTTTGTGATTAGCAGTGAATTAATTGAATTTTCATCCATCCAAGCCTCCCACAATTGGATTTGTATTTTTTTTTCTTCTCTGAGCCTTTTGGTTTGTTGCTTCCTCCTTCCACTAGAAGCTTCAGTGCTTGAACAAGAACTGGGCTTTTATTTGCAAAGGCTCACGAAGATAAATTGTACCTGAGTAGTTGGGTTACCATAGTAACGCTCCATCCTCATTATAGTTGGAAAAGGGCAAGAGAGAGGAGAGAGAGAGAGAGGGGAGGGAAAGCTGGTTTTATCCCTCTCTGGATAAATGGAGAAAGATCTTCCTCATTCTCCCGGAAGCTTTTATATATGATACCGTAATCCACTGGGTTAGTTCACAGCCTATACATTTATTACATTTAGATAAGGGACTAACTTATACTTTTTTTTTTTGTCTAGTCATGTTCTCTGTTCCTGGAACTAAAAATATTCTGGTTCTTCTCTTTCATGGTTCGTTCTTAATTAGTGTTTGGACATTTGCTTTGCTCCATTGTAGCAAAACTCTGAAGCAGTGCCCAGGAGAGTGGGCCTAGACTGGCCAGAGCAAGGGCACACAGCATTAAGTGTGCCCACCAGCCTGGCAAGTGCTGTTGTATTTCATTTATTTGTTTCACACTTGAATTACTCAGATCAATTTAGTGGTAATCCTTGGGGATCTCCTGGGATGGAGTATCATGGTGGAACTATGCTACTGTGTACTTAGTACTTATTTTTATTTGCTTCTAATACTCTGTATAACAGCTACTGGACTTCATTAAAGTGCTGTTTTTTGTGAGTTTATTGTCGATTTTGTGTAGCTCTGATAACAAGATAAGCTTTCTTTTACTTTGGGTTTACTTTAGTGGACGGATTTTAACATACATTTTAAGATAGCCAGGTTACTCACGCACCTCCCCCTCCTCCACTGTTCAGTTGACAAACAAAAAAAATCTGAGGCTGAAACCAGAAGACTGGTGAACAGCATTCGCCAGTGGAACAAAAATGGCTGTGGAGTAAAACAGGCTCTCCAAGGGTGTCCCACTAAGTCTTCAATCTGAAGCAGCTCTACACTTTCGTTCTAAAAACCCCACGCTCCGCACTTTTGCCTCTCCAAAATTCTTACGCTCAGCTTCCCTCAGTGCGATGGGAGAAGAATAGAAGAGGAGGGCAGGCAATGCTAAACCTCAAAAAAGGAGGCTAAAGCGGAGCCGAGTGGAGTCAGCGGGCCCCGCTCCCTCCCCTGAGCTCGGAGAGCTGACTGCCAGAGTTGCGGGGCCTTTGACGTCTGGCCCGCACCGGAGCGGCGATCAGTGGGCGGGCGGGCATGCGGGTGGGCGATAGTGCTCTGCTCTTAATCAGGCTGGCGGATGCCTCGATCTCTAAAGGCCCCTCACCACTGCTTCATTGCCCGTTGAAGAGAGCCAGGTCAAGGGTGTGGGGGGCCCCTGTGCAGCTGAAGGGCCTTTCATTCCATGCACTTGTACCACAGCCAGCAAGCAATGGTAAAAGCAGCTCTTGAGTGCATTACCTATGGGGGCAGCACTGTTGGAGTTTGAGATAACAGGAAAGAAGTGCATTTGTCTAGCTTGATGAACACGTGAGGAGTTCTGCAGTAGGCAACATACAACCTTCATGGTAAATACAGTATGTCCCTGTTATATCAGCACCCTGAGATGTGATGCAGGAAAGAAATGTAGTTCTCTTTAACCATTCACACCTCTTGGGATAAGAGCAAAGTAGCTCATTTTAGGAGTTGTTTGAAATCCTTGATCTGGCAAATAGAGTGGGCTGACCTTGATTTATAAAAACCTCCGCAAGCATTCATTTGGAAGTGCCATTTACAATATTTCAAAGCTGTCTGTTTTTTGACAAGCAGAAAAAAATCTCCACACACTTCTGAGTCACCCATTTGGACCCCCTAAAATTTGAACTTTGCTATTTTCAACCTGCAACCTTTTTTGTACACACGAAAGGTCATGAATGAATACGTCACGAGTTTGTGCTTTGGCGACTGGTGAAGTGTGTGATTTTGCAAATCACCATCTCTCTCTCAATTTCCACTGATATAGTGATGCTTATTGCCCTTGAGAATGAAGCCATTTGCAAAGACTTTCCAAAGTGTAAGAAACTTAAAGTTATCTTGAGTGTGTGAATTCAGTTTTCAGTAAGAGCTTTGATACGCTCACAGCTGGACATCACACAAACAAAAGAACACTTCACCCTTCTGCATGTAAGTTTCGCTTCTTTCTGGTAAATTATGAGACACTCATTAAGTAAGACTTGTCAAAGACAAACGCTTTAATCAAAAGGAAATTAAAACAGGAAGACAGATTACATTGGCTCATTATCTGGGAAAAAGACGATGCTCACTGCGCAGATGTTTTCAACAACAGAATGAACCCTTGCCACTAATTACACCAATTATGAAAGTGTGAGATAGAACAGAGCTCACTGTGGTGCTGGAGATCAGGGACCTTATCCATTGTGAGAGCAAGGCGGAGTTCAGATAAAGGGGTTTAGTTGTACTGTTGTGTACACAAATAGTCCTAATCCACAGTCGCCTACTTCTTTACAGCCCTCGATCATGACAACTCCTTCCTTTTCTATTTCTTGTTCTCCTCCTCTTCAGAAGCCACGAGCCTGGAGCCTAAGCCCCCCCTGGTCTCTGTGCTGCTCAGTCTCCAGGCATCCACCTTTCATCCTTCTCCAGGTGGAGTCTCCTGAGCCAGGTTTACCTGCTACACTCAAAAGCTAGCCCCAACCCACCTGCCTAAATCCCCGCATCCCCATCCCACTAAATCCTACACCTTTTACCATGCATGTCGTCTGTTCAAGGAGAGAGCCACCCCACCAGGGAGTCTCCGAATTATCCCCGCCACCGTCTCACTGCCCCAGGTCTCCTGGCTCAAGACGTAGCCAGGGACGAACCAGGGCAAGAGCAAACAGCACTGTCGGGGTTTAGCTCACATCGAGCCTGGGGCTCACGGCTAGTGCCATGGTAGCCTAGGCCCTCCCGTTTGGGTGGGGACCAATGAGAGTAAAGGAGCCACCCGACAGTGGTGGAGGGATGTCACGAGGCTGGAGTGCTAACACCTTCTCCTGCCATGAGGATCAGATTGATTTTCACTCCAAGCTTGGCCAGGCTGCTTTGCTTCCACTGTGAAGTATGCTGGCTGAGTTTTGATGAAGTCACAAAAAAAAACGGCTCATTCTGCTTTTGTAAACAAATAGAAATGGTCTTGATCCACAGAAGGTTTTTCAGAAATGAACAGGTAACCTTTCAGAAGGTTAGCGTGACTCTATAAACCTCTAAGGATCCCTCTAGTGCACAGATGACTGGAGGATTAACCAGCCATTTCTCATATTTTTTTTTTACAGTTCATCTCAAATAAACGATGCAGACGGCCATTCCTGTTGTAGTCATTATGGAAACAGTTTTGTTTTCCATTTTTCCAAATGATTTAATGCATCAATACACAATCTTGCAGCCTTGTTAAGAATCACACCTGACAAGTATGTGAGAGATTTTGTGTTGGGAAAGTCACAGAGTTAGTTGGAGCAGAATTGTCAATGGGAAGCAGCTTCTCTCACTGAACATCATAAACAGTCTTGAAAGCTTGATTACAAGTGCATACGTATGTGTTTGCATGTGTGTGTGTGTGTGTGTTTTCATGTGTGTGTGTGTGTGTGTGTGTGAAGGCAAGATAAGAGGTTGCAGGAAAAACACCATGGGGCAAAAGAGGCATGACTTCCTCCTTCTATCCTCTGAGCTGAAGGATCTCCTCCAGCCTGACCCAGATACTGCCACTCCTCCGCACGCTGGGGCTCCTCCAACAGGCACAGTGGCTGCGCTGGAGATAGAAGCGGGAGGCATCCACTTATGAAAAAAAAAAATAGGATGGGGGTGGAGGTGGAGGTGGGCGTGGGTGTGAGGGCAGAAAAAGAGAGAGCAGTGGATTGATAGGGAGAGGTGGGAGTACAGCTAATGCCTGTGTGTGTGTGTGTGTGTGTGTAAGACTGTGTGTGTGTGTGAGGGAGAGTGAGAAAATGAGAAAGGTGATTAATGTACGCTACATGCGGGGGTTGAGAACTGATTGGAAGGCAGGAAGGGCGGTGGAGGAGCACGTGTGCTCTTGGCCGTCATGTGCGTGAGTCCGTACGTGCGCGCTTGCACGTGGGAGTGCACGTGGACCGCTGTCTCGGTCCTGTCTGCCCATTCAGGCAGCGTGAGGGTCCTCGCTTCAACATCTGTGACGTCACTTGTGATTTCGCTCACTGGGCTGACTGGCATTTCCGGCGGCCGGCAGGGGTTTGTGTTCGAGGGGAGGGGCGCGTAATCGGGGGCCTGCACTCCTGCTGCTCACGGCCAGGCTGCGCAGCTGAATAAAAGTCACAAGCCTCTATGGTAACCGTGGTTTGACAGGGATGACTACGCTCTTATTACCTCTTATGCATAAATGAGCTTATCTATTGGGTCTGCTGCAGATTTATGAGCCGTTATTGTTTCCGTGGTATTTTTCACGTCGGAGGAGATTGAGATGCCAGAGAGGTTCTTCACCGAGGCCGTGAGATACTGAGGGCCCCGCGAGCCACAGCACCCGCCAGCGGAGGGCTAACCGGCTGTAGCTCTTCCTTTCGCTCCCTCGACGTTGGGCTCATAAATTGTGGGCCAGGCAGACGTTTTCAGGTCTTGCTTGAAGAAAATTAGTCTTCAGATGAAAGAAGCCAGTAAGATGGCTGCCGGGCCATGTTCTAATTCGGTATTCTGGGCCGAGTCCTCGCTGCTGAGGTGGATGAGACCTGTTGGAAGCAGGTCAGGGGCGCACCGTTGAGAGAGGGGACGCGGTCGTAGGAGCAGCGGTGTGGGTGGGCACCTGTGTGGAGGCAGAAGGTGCGAGGGGTGGGGCTGGGCGGGGGCACATGACAAAACAAACATACACATAATAAACAAAAACACCTCAGCATACAGTCCCCTCGCTCCGGCGTGTGATGACTGAAGCTGTTGACTCCAGGGCCTCTCTCTGAGATCGCCGCGGCGCCGAAGGATTCAGCCGGCGTGGGGGTGGGAGTGGGGGGTGGCAGTGGCCTCCTGCGGCCAGCAGATGGCGCTTGAGTCAAAGTGACGCGAAGACGTCGGCCGGCCCCCTGAACACCTCCTGTTTGTTATTACTCACAGTCGTTCGTGGTCATAACAGGTAATGTAATTACCGCCTGTAATGCATTCAGCTGGCTGAGCAGGGTGCGTTGTGCCCAGTTTAGTCTATAATGTGCCGCAGTCACGCATACACAAAAATAAAAGAAAGATAGAAAGAAATTGAGGGACTGATAGAGGCGAGACCTCCCAAAGCTGGCCCTAGGAGAACGAACTAAGCTCGAGTAGGGGAACGTGGAACAGCTGGTAATGTCCGAGCATACAGAGCCGTTGCTGTGCTCGGACGCTGCCCACGTTTGTCGCTGATGGTGAGAGAGAGCTCTGGTTGTCCCGCTGCGTGCCAGACCCGCGTGCCACGGGCGGAGACAGCGGTGGAGCCTTTCCCACCTCCATCACCTCCACCTGCCTTTTTAGCTCCTGTGAAATGATGGTGTATACTCAGTATGTTTATGTGTGTGTGTGTTTGTGTGTGCGCACATGCATTCTGTGTGTGTATGTGTGTGTGTGTGTGTGTGAGCACGCCACTTTAATACGGGCTTCTGTCAGAGCAAACGTAAGTGTGTAAAGGGAGATGGTGGCTTAGATGCCAGTACAGAGAAAGAGAGAGGGAGAGACCGTCAAGACAGCGCACTCTTTAGAAGAGTGTGTTGGGAAGGGAGGGTGTGATTGAGTGTACCACCTAAGGAGGGTGAGTGTGTGTGTGTGTGTGAGAGAGAGAGAGAGAGACAGTGAAGGAAGTAAAGAAAGAAAAGGCTTTTTTTTTTCTCTCTCTCTCTCTCTCTCTCTCTCTCTCTCTGCAGGCTGAACTGTAGTGACTTATCACTTCATTATAAGATTCATTACTACAACTCCTTCTGTCCATCTGGCTGCAGAAGCAGTACAGTGTGCACCATGAAGTCTCCAAATGATAATGGACAGGCCCGCTGAGCAGCTCTGGAAACAAAACTGCTATTTGATAGCAATTCAGATCCCTTGACAGCTCATACGTGTCGCTAAAGTACACTTTGCACGTTCTATGTACTCTTATTTCAAATAGGGTTCACAGTAGAATGACTCTTCTTGTTAACGTAGATCTGTCAAAAAAAAAATTAAATAAATAAAAAGACTAAAAACGAGTAGAATGAAGGCACGTGTTTTTGTGGAGTCATGATGTTGGCGGTGACCTTTGCTCACTCGGTGGTCCACGCGCTTGTGGAGTCAAACACCAAGAGATTCGGCTGCAGGCAGGACACCAAGACCCAGGGTGAGCTTAGTGTGCTCTTGCCCCGCTAAACACACATCGCAAATCCCATCCATCCATGCAGTGCAGTTATGGATTCAACACTGCTTGCTTGCTCAGTCGAACGGCACGGTGACCGACACTTTAGTCTTCCAGTGGTTGTTTTACTGTCATATATATATATATATATATATATATATATATATATAACTTAGAAAATAAAAACTAGACATTGAAAAAACAGAGTTGTGCTGCTGACGGAGCTCATGTGAAGAGAACGACCTGCCATCATCTTCTGCCTGATGCTCCTCACGAAGGTCCTTGATGTCTGCCGTGAAGCCTCCTCCTTAACTCCACAACACTGCTTCCTTGGAACTTAGAAAATAAAAACTAGACATTGAAAAAACAGAAAAATACATACAATCAAGATAAATAAATACATTATATATATTTATTGTATTTTTTTAAACAGCTGATTGCTACTCCTAGATAATTACAACATCTTTTAACATTCTTTTTCTTGTGTATGTAAGTGTGTGTGTGTGGGGTGTGTGTGTGTGTGTGGGGGTGTGTGTGTGTGTGCGTGTGTGTGCAGAGTATAACTGTCACTGTCACTTATTTGTCCTTTTCACTCATTCTAAGATTTGGTTATGTTAAACATGTATTGTAAACTGTAGTCTTTAATAAAGAAATAAAAATGTGTGTGTCCGTGCGGAAGTTTCTGGTAGACAGACAGAGAAAAGACACTGGAAAGAGGTGTCTGACCTACCCAAAGACTGAGACAGACAGAAGGGAGGGGGGGGGGTGGTAGGGTAGCCTGGCTGAGTGAAAGAGAGCAGGTGACAGAGAGCCAAGATGAGGGAGGGATAGAAAGAACAAGTGAGAGGAGAAACTGTGGCCAAGGCAAGTTTCTGCAGAGATGGAAACTGGCTTTGAAGTGGTGGAGAATCAAAACATGCAAAGAGCCTGGTTATAGAGACACTCTCTCTCTCTTTCTCTCTCTCTCTTTCTCACACACACACACACATACACATGAACATACACAGACCCCAAAAACAACAAAACAAAACAAGCAAACAAAATTGCAACACAGAGAACGGAACTTGTACTGTGTCTGTTAGCAGCGTCTGGTAGATGATCATAGACCTTTCTCCGGTTTAGGCCAATGTCTCGCGATGTCCTAAGGAACTGCATGAACTGAAGTTGATCTGCAGTAGTTTAACTTCAAAACACTGAGCAAAAGGCCCAGCCGCATGCGAAAAAAACCTCCTTGCCAAAAAACGATTAACATAACATTTCAGCCAAATATAAATCTAAGTTCTAAATCTATCTTGGAGAACCTTAGTTCTTAACACATAGTCCTGAGTCTACATATTTACTGTGCCACCAGTGCTGACAGTAGGGCTGCTGATAGATACTACTGTAAGTTGCTGCACAGGGTGAAGTCAGAGAGCCTGCTCCCTCATGTCACATGCAAGTGTTCGGCAACAAATCCATTCCTGCTCTTAGATGAGTCGGTGGACTGGGGAGGAGAATACCCTCTACAGAACAGTGGGAAATTACTCACACAGCTATCAGGAGATACAAAGGAGTGGGTGGGGGGTACAGAAGAAATAACGGAAGAAAAAAAAAAAAAACCAAAGAGGAAACAATAATAGCTCTCTGAAGAAACGGAGAACAATTTGGCACAGAGTGCACAATTTTTTTTTTTTTTTAGACAATATTAAAGGTGAAAGGTGCAATGGATATGAAATATAGATGCCCTGTGAAAGCAGCAAGGGTCAAATAGCCGAGACTTATAAAATAAACCGTAGCGTATTTGCGCTTTTATTTCAAGTAATAAAGCGAACGTTCTCGACCTGCTTCCGCTAAAGTGGCGAAGCGGAGCCTCAGAGGTTTGGACGAGCGCACGAGTCACACACGTCACGAACGTGAGTCCCGGCTGGCAAACACATTTGCGGGCTTTAATGACGAAACCCGAAGAGCTGAAAAGCAAACCTGACATGAAAAATATGGCGCCTCCCTTCCCTCTATTAACGATGGCCTTCAGGAGCAGTTAAAGTGAAGCTTGTTGATATCCAGCCATGAATCAAACGACTGAGTCCTACAAGGTTGCCGGTGACCTCCCAAGATTGATACACAGGGTCACAGTGAAAGGAACAGAAAATTTGTTCTGTGCGTGCGTGTGGGTCTGTATGTCTATGTGTGAATGTTTCATTTCATTTACCATTTACACAAGGATGCCCGGTATGAAAGCTGATCACTGTGATGCCATATATCAGCAGTTATTTAATCAGCACTGCGAATTCAGTTCACAGAGGCTCTGTTCGAACGAAATCACTGAAGCCACGTATGAAAATGTCACTGGATATGTGGGACATTTTAATCCGGCAAGTGCATGTTATTATAAATGGTTCTGATGCAGGGTGATAACATTATGAGACGCCAGGCAAGAATGTTATTAAAACAAAACCATAATTAGTCCATAAAATGAGACATTAGACAGAGAATTGCCTTTTGATGTGCTGGCTTTTGCCTCCACATGCCTCTGACAAGGTAATTGGGAGGCAATTTGGAATGAACAATGATTAAACCCAAGCGTTTATCAATGCACTGATATTTCTCTTTTCAACCGTGACTCTGTCGGCTCCTTTGCAGTGCAAAACTTTTCTGTGCCAAGTTTCCTGTTTACTTGGACTCGTACACTCTCTCTAACAGAACAGTACAGCAGGCAAGTATAACACACACACGCACACACACACACACACACACAATCTTTTTTTAATTTAGTCGATGCCATTGTCTACACTGAATCAGATTGGTCCATTTTAATTACTCCCGATATGATCGCTTTTTCTCATTAAAAAGTGCGAGCGCGTCTAAAAGCCCGCCGTGGCGAGATGCTTTGGAAGGATCCTCTAGCGCTAAACTTAGACCTTTTTATCGGAACCAGCATGGCTTGTTGTCAGCGCAGTTGGCTTTCCTATGCAAATGTGTCTCGATAAAGCGCTCCCTTGTAAAACCTTTCATTCGATAACTAGTCGTCAGTGGTCTGATCCGTCACTTGGAGCCGCAGTGCTGAATATGATCCAAGTATTATTAACCGGCGAAGAGCGCAGAGCGAGCGTCTGGCGCCGGCTGATTGGCCGCTTTCGGACGACGGGCTGTCAGATCTCCAAGATGTCGTCTGTATCCCTTCTCTTCCGTCCTTGCGTTTTATTAATAGGCAAACATGTTTATCTTCATGGGGATTTCTAATTAATTTCTCTGCCGTCTGCTGTGAGGCTGTGAGGCGCGGTTTTATCTTTTGATTTGCTGATATATAGATGAGCACGTTTGAAATAGCTGCTTTTGCGGCCCGCCCTAACTCTCCGGCGCTCGGCACAGGATCATCCTTCTTTGCAGCGTGCGTGGCGAACCCAGGCAGGCCCAGCACGGTTCTATTGCTATGCACCAGGGTCAAGTGCGCATAAATATATTCAAATCCCGACGTGGGCTTCGGCGAGGCCTGCCATTTCCATTCGAATGACATCGCTGCCAGGTTTACGAGCGCGAGATGCAGGCGTTATGCGTTCGGTTCTCCTGCTCCTACACACAGGTAAAGAAAACTTGCGGCGGGGAAGGTGCCAGGAGGGGAGACTGCTGAATGGGAGAGATGCAGCCAAATGGGTCCAACGGGCCCTAAGATGACCTGTTAACTGACAACCTTTCCAGGAGCACACATACCACTTTGATATCCTCTAGACTGCACTGTCTACAGCTCCCTGCCGCGTGGCACTTCAAACGGAATGCATACTCAATTGGGCGGGTAGCCGCGAACTCAACCTGTCTTCAAATGCACTCAAAGACTTCCTCCTCCACTAAGATTAGAGCAGTAGGTTTTTTTTTTTTTTTTTTCTTCTTTTTTTTTTCCTCCCCATTGGGTGGTCTTGCCACAACATCCAGACGCAGATGTAGCCTGCGAGACCCCGTGTGCTTACTTACCTAAAGCCTCATAGCTAGAGATTTTCTATCCTGTGGTCAGCAGCGTGAGCTTAGGGGCCGCGACTCTAAAAACTTTCCTGATCTTTTACCACCAACAGCGTGCTGGAAAAGGCCCTCTCTGGTTCACATTTTCAGACCTTCCTGCTCTTTTCTTCTAAATGTCTGTGTTCGTCACACTTCTGTAAGCGGATTTACTGCACAGTGAGCAAATGCCGAACCATTAAAATAACTCATATGGATGCTTGATAAGCTATGAGATATATGTAAGATCCGGGCATGTCCTCTCTATAAACATAGACTCTGTCTCCATAATTTACTTTTTTTCTTTATGATCACTAGTGCTTTTGCTGTGTACAACCAGATACTGCAAACTGAACCACCAGATATTCCTTTGAATCTTGCTACTACAACTGAAATATTCACTCAAACTCCAGTTTATCTGAAAGAAACAACTACGTTACTGTCATTCTTTGTGACTCGCCCAGTCTGAACCTACCTGGAGGTGAATGCTTTTGTCAATAGGGTTTATCTAACATAACACAGCGCTGATATGGAATTAAATAGATGTCCCTTTGAACAACTCATCCGTCTGTCTCTACGGCTCGAGGGCTTCCGTGCTGTGTGTATATACCTTATCTCTCCATGCCGTGACCTGTATCATAGCCGTGAGCGACGTGTTTGAAGCACGTGACCCCCCCCCCCACCCCCGAACTTAAAGGCCTGTGGTGGTGTTGGTTCATCTCTGGACCTGGTTTATTAAATTCCCTATTCAAGCCTGATAATTCCACATATCACTCAAGACCCAAGGTTCCATCAGCTGATGAAATATTTACATTACACAATAACAACTATCTTCCTCTTCTCTTGTCTTTATTACCCACCTCTGTCCCTATTAAGCAATTAAATAAGTAATTAGGCTTTTGCTAGACATAGAGAGAGGTATTTAAGACATAGTGATTCTCACTGCAGGCAAAAGGCGCTTACAGCCTCTAAATGCAGCTGAAAGATAATTTAGTAAATTCAAAACAGTTGGACAATATGTAATAGAGATGGGAAATTCTTTTTTTGTAAAGGATGTGTACTGATCTGTGGAAATGGCTTCTCCTCTTTATATTAACCTAACTTGTCATCCAGATGATATATTTTTTTCATCTATCGTGGAACATGATAATAAACAAGTTATAATGGGAATGCAGGTTGCCGGGAGACAGGAAAACATGGAAATTAGGCAGGCTGTGGGCTTTGATTATGGGACCAACTGTATTCCACAGTGTTGCCTGCCTTATCGGCAGAGAGAGGTCCTCGGAAATGTCAGGCGCTAGGGGACTTGCTTCAGAATCGGACTGGGACAAACACATTTCTGCCAAGATAAACTCAAAAGGGGGACAAGTCGGTCCAGGCCCATGACATGCGGTGATTTCCATATGCATGCTATGCAAATGCACCTCAAAATGGCCACCTTTGTGCCGAGCTGCGAGATAAACACTTGACTGCTTTAATCTCAAAGGGCACATGCTTTTATCAGGGTTAAAGCAAGGGTGGTAGCTTCAGGCTGGCTCCGCTGGGTGTGCCACGCTGGCATTCTCACGCGATTGGTCTGAGAAGTTGACGTGGGCTGCCTGCCAGCTGAAAAAAGGGTCATTAATAATTAAGACCTTGGACCGGAGCATTCAAAACCATCAGCGCTGGAAAGCGCACAGGTGCGTGGGAGTCGAGCGAGGCTTCGAAGTAGCTGCTTTAGAGTCTAGGCCGTTCTGGAGGGCAGATAAGACAGTACAGACCCGAAGGTTCATTTTGTGTATATCGTGGGGGTGGTGGGGGCTTGGGTGGTGTGGGTAGGACTTGCTGACACCCACCTTCTGTTCCTTCTTGGTAGTTTATTACTCACCACCTCATGGCCATTAGATCCTAATGATGACAATATTCTTTGCCACTTATCACAAAAAAGCAGAATTGCACTTGGCTTTAAATGTCACAGCTGAACTTATCAACATTTCGTCTATGCCCTGGGTGGCAATATTTCTCACAGTTATTCCGACTTCGGAAGTCGCATAAGGGTGTAAACTCTGAAGTAAAAGAAAACTGGAGAAAATGAGAAGTTATTGAGACACATACCCCTGGGCTTCCTTTGCTGGTTTCTCCTTCCAAAGTTTGCAAAATGCGGGATCACAGTGTGCATATCTCCATGATGTATGCAGAAATATGAAGCTAACTTTCTTTCCTACTTTGCAGGCAACTACAGGGGTCCAAGCAACGGAACCGGAACATCGTAAAACAAAAACAAATGTCAAGAAGGGCAACGACCGACTGCAAGGTGTAGAACAGCCATGTTGTAACTTTGTTTAGTGGTGACTCATCTCTGACTCAATTTAAGTGATTCAATCTCAACTCTAAAGTCCCAGCAGCTGTTTTAGGGTGAAGGCTGAAGATTCATGAAATACAGAGTTTTATTTGTCAGGGACTTTCTCCACACGGACCAATGATCACCCCATCATTCTACCAACGCAGGGAACAGGCTTGTACATTCTTAATCCAAATATAAAGAGAGCTTTATTCTTATACTCCTGGCCATTACAACGTTTAGTCTGGGCCCATTGCATTCATTTTCATCATACGCGCTCTGTCAGAAGGCCGGGATGGTGACTGTGTGAGTTCGGAGGCAGAGAGGGCGCACACATCCCCTTTGGGGGAATTTTAAATTAGTGTGGAAACATCAGGCCGCGGCGCCCGCCTGTCCCCGTTTCACCGCCCGGCTCGTCGGACGAAAACACGGCTGGCCGGGGTGCCGTTTGGCAGGTAATAAATGACTCATCAAAGGGACCTTGACAACGGTCAGGGTCACAACACAAACGATGTGGCCGCCTTATCTGTTGACTAAAGCGAGGCGATGCCGGGAGATGACTATGCAACGGGTTCATTACGCACAGCGACTACGAAGGGCCGCGGTCTCCGTCTCCGCCGGTTTATTCGGACGCGGAGGAGCCGAGTGTCGGCGGGCCGCCTGTGGCTCCTTTGCGGTTGTATTTCACAGGGCCTGCTGCTCATGGCTTTGGTGACAGCTTGTTCCATTGGGGGTGGAGCTGTTCTGTCTGTGCTGGAACAGGCAGGGGTCTCCGAGCTCAACCACTGTCAGGTAATTTTTAGCAAGCCTGCAGGTAGGTCAGCGTTTGGCTGGTCAGACAGGAAAAGACAAGTGAAGTGCAAAGGCCTTTCATTTGAATTTTTCAACAGTGACACACTTACATGGATGTATACACTTGTCAGATGTATAGAACTCAAAACGGGTGTGTTATTAATAGCTGCCCATATTGGTTGTTTCCATCAAAAAGTGACTTACAATCACATCAGCAGAATGACTTAATCCTGGACCTGTCTTAATGTCAGGGAAAAAAAGATCTATAAACACTTGCATTTTGCCTAGTGGCTTTTAAATGTGGGTTTTAAAAGATGAACAGCAATTAAGTTTGATCTCCCTTTCTTCAAATGTGAATCATAGCTTCCTTTTCCATTGATACAGCTTTGTTGAAAATACTAGGAAACATACGTACATATCATCCTTAAACCTCCAGGTACACATACACAGGTACACATACACAGGTACACAAACACAGGTGAACATACACAGGTACACGTACACAGGTACACATACACAAGTACACATACACATGTACACATCGACAAGAAGTGCATTTAAACTTTCTTCCCTCAGTTTGCACCACAAAGGAGAAAAGAAACCTTAAGTAAACCATACGATTATATTTTACAAGAAAGAACACACACACTAGAGCGTCATACAAACAAGAGAGACATGCACCCATTCTGTTTAATTTCCATAATAAATAACACAAACACGCACACCCACACGCACTCTCTCTCTCTCTCTCACACACACACACACACACACACACACACACACACACACACAATACTCAGTGCTCACTTTATATTTACACTGATTACGTTACACTGATATATTAGACAAGTCACAATATATCTTAGTAATACTACTTTAACCTTGTTTTTAAAATTAATTTACCAAAAGCTTATGTTAACCCTCCTTAGGTGTACTTCACAGAATCAAAACAGACAAGAGTGAGGATTTGGGGGAAAAAAGAGTTGTGTTTGTGTGTTAGTCTTTAAAAGCTTGTAGCTGCCATCCTGACAATGGGAATTTGCCCTGGACTTGGCAGTAATAAATGTCACTCTCTTCACTTGCGAAATGTCAAACGCTTTTAGCCCCAAACTGCGAGAAAGCTGTTTTTTATTTTAGTCATTCAGATTTGGTCCACAGTGACCTCCCCATGTCTTAACTTGATTTCCATTCTTATTTGTGTGCTTTTCCTCTGTAGATATGTGACCTCTGGTACACTACGGTGGAACACATGGGTCAAAACTGTGCTTTCTGACCGGCCCTGGCTCTCGCTGCCAGCCAGGGTTCAAACAAACGTTTAACCCTCCCATATAACCTTGGGTTGTGAAGTTGGCTCTTGACATCGAATGAGCTTGTTTTGAATCATGTATTTGTGCTTCCATGGCATATGTGTGTGTGTGTGTCTGTATGTGTGTTTGTGTGTGTGTTTGTGTTTATGTATTTGGCTCTTTCTGGGAATAAGAGCAGGATTATGATGATTTATTTTTTATTTTAAATGTTTTATTTGAAAAACAAGGAGAGACCAAAGACCAAATAATATAAACTTGGTTACTGAGGTTTTGGTTTAGCGCTAGCTTGAAAAAAAGGAAGTTGCAATTAGCCACACAAACACACACACATGTATATGTGTGTGTGTGTGTGTGTGGGGGGGGGCACTTATGTAAGTGAGGGAGTAAGAGGATACGACTAACGGTTTTATTAGCTGTTGCATGCTCTGATGCACCTTGTAAGATGCAGGGCTGTTGATTTTAGGGTTGTTGATCCTTCTCTGCATGGGGATGCATTGATTGATCAGCCTCGTTAGGCCAGGCCCGCCTGCAGAGCTGTGCACGGGATGGGTTCACTGGCATAAAGGAATTCCCGCTAGGTTAAAAGGCCATGCTCTGACAGCCTGGGGGGACAAAACAACCACTTAGAAAAGAACGAAATTCAAGGGAAATGAGGTGAATGTGCTAATACATCTATTTGTTATTTTATTGCCTTAGTCAAAACGTTTTTTTCCCTATTTTGTCCCTCAAGTGTGATTTAATTTTAAGTTGGCTATGTCTTTTATTTTTTTTAAAAAAAATCTGTTGTTTATCTCACCCTGTTTCAGCTTCTGTACAGCCATGTTTATTTCTTTTGATAAGGTCAATGAAAGACTAATGGAAGAATAATAATCTTTTACACAGACTAATGCAACAATGCTATGATTATACACAAAAAAACACAATATGATAAAATGCAAATGTGTCTTTATATCACCATGACGTTTACCATTATATGCACACTCACTGTGATTTGTATGTTATAACTTAATGAAAAGACTAGGTGTTTGCCATTTACAATTAATTCCAAGAAGCATTGTGTAGATTTGGACAACACCTGTTTTAAATAAACAGATAATTCAGTTTCTTAAATGCAGTCCATTTTTTTTTGTTTGTTTTTACGGCTATGAAATGCAACAGAGATGATATTTCTGAGCAAACAACTCCCAAATGTAAGCCTATCATCAGGAAAATTATGTATAGGTACAAACAAACCTGATGTAGTTTTAGTTTGGTTTGTTCCTAGCTGAATTCTCAGAAACAAGGCAATATCTGGAAGGTCCCTGGCCAAAACTATAGCAGAACGCTAATGTACAGGCTCCTCAAATCTCCATCTCTTTGCTGGTTTTTTTTTTTTCTTCAGTCTGCCTCTGCTCCTTTTGTTTCAGCTCCCATCTGTTCTGTGTGGGAGCGTCTCTGACGAGCCCTTCCACCCTCCACAGCGAGGTAGCTGAGGAGCCAGCCGCAAAGCCCTCCGGTGGGTGCGCACGGGCCGTCTTGTTTTGGATGAAGCCGCTCATTTGTTTGTCTGGTTCCCTCCAAGTAGGACAGTCAAAGCAAACGATCAAGTGCTCCAGCTTAACTCTGGTTTTTACTGTCACACAATAGCCCATTTACACTGCTGCTGCAGAGGGCTTTGGGCAGATCAGGAATGGGTTAAAGAAAGAGATCAGCGTTGCTCTTAAAAGAAAATAGTGAATTAATGGTTGTGGACTACTTTGAACGATTGTGGATTGCTGCGAAATTGAGCCCAACTGGACACCATACCTGTCACCCAGGCAATGGGGTCAGGTTGTCTTAACATATCAGGAGATATTGGTGACTGGGTAAATCTCCTTTAGTTAATATGCATCTGTTCCATGTTAGCATGCTCATGTGACAATGCTGACTTTGCAAAGAAACTGCAGAAACTCATTATGCAGTAACCTGCTCCCTGACTAACTGAAATGGTTGGCAAGAGACCTGCAAGCCACTTCCATCCTTCCGGCTTCGGAACAGCTCAGCTGCGCTCGAAGTGCCTTGGCAGGTCGAAGCGAAGTCATGGGCCAAAGTGTTTAAGTGTCTGTTTAACTGATCAGTCACTCGCTCATGTCAGCATGTCTGTCCTACCGCAAAAGAGGGCCAAGCGGTTCGGGGGAGGCGGGAGCGCTAGTTTGAGCGCGCTCAGATCCAGTCTGACATCAGCATTATGCTCCTCATGTCGGGACCCTGCCTGTCTGGTACAAGCTCAGATCGTCCATGCACGCGTTCGTTTGCTTATTGGTTTCTCAGATTCTCCTGCGTATACATGTGAGTGGGACTCTCTTATTTTTTTATTTCAAACTGGGGTGGGGGTAGGGTGGGGTTGGGGGGTTGTTAAGGCTTTACAGCCCATTAATCAAAATGCGGAGGGGTCCAAAGGTCGGGAGACGTGGCACCCTGACACCTAATTAACGCAGACCTGAGTGGCTTTTCCTCACCTCTGCGCAATGAGTCCTGCATCTTTATCTGGTAGATTCTCCCCAGCGTGCCTGAACTGTAGCGCAGTCCTGATCTTTCTGCCGCATAATAAAGTTGGGGACGTTTAAATAAATAATGCAGGGCAAGAAGTCGCTGTGTGTTACATAAGGAACCCCGCATGTGTATGAATGGTAATATCCCACTGCCACAGGGCAGGTATTCCTCATTTTCTGTGCAGGCCCTGGAAAATAGAGACTCAGGGACAGGCAAAAGGTAGGATGGGGGTTGGCTTTTCCTTACGGAATTGCATGTATATAAAGGCAAGGCCTGGGAAAATATTGCTGGCCACCTTAGGGAAGAGAGTGAGTGTCCAGATCAAGCACAATGCTCTTAAAGTGAGAGAAAGCAAGACGTGGAGGGTTGCCTGAAAACACGTGTGTATTGCATGTATGAGATTCCAAAAAACAGGGAGGGTGGGGCTTATAAGCAAGTTCATGGGTTTTGTTCTTTGAGGAAGGACATCATTTGTGCTTTTTACACTTCCTGTTTATGTCTGAGCACCTGGGTTGTTGCTGAGGCTCCTAGTTCTCTTTGTGAGTCACCCAATTACCCAAAACACCATGTTCATCTGTTTTTCAAAGATACTGACCTCCAAACAGACGCAGCTGTAGACAACCCATGCATGTGCACACACACACACACACCTACACACACACCTACACACACATACACATAAGCCCAGGCAGCTATTGTCTGAACACCATGTGTTTGGTGCCCAGTGCAGAGCTGATAATAGTATAAAGGCTGGTTCAGGAAGGGACCACACTGAGAAATTCATTGGTAGTACCTTCCTCATTTTCCTCCATCATGTAGTACAATTGTAATAACTTTGTAATAAATGAATAATAACATTATTTTGTATGTGTTTTCATATTTTAATGAGGCTAAAAAGACATAAGTGCCTTGCTGACTATTAGTTTCTAATTTAAATTAAACTTACTGTGTTGCAACATCTTTAAATGATATATAGAGTTTGAGTTGTCTGAAAAGTTTGGAATACCTTTTTCTGGAAAAGGTATGCTAGCCTAAGATAATCACCTCTTGAAAAGAGAATAATTGAACACATTTTCCAATCAATTTAGGTCTGGGTATGACCAATCCTTCAAAAAATAAACAAATAAGTAACAAATAACAAGCTTTTCCTTTTTAAGTAAATAAAAACAAACCAGCTTTCACAACCAAATTCTTATACAGTATGTGTGAAATGTAGTACATTATCCCTGTTAAGTCCAACATGGCAGAGTCAGAAGAGATTTCATAGGCTCTCAGAAGAAAAACTGTTGATGCTTATAAGTCTGGAAAGAATTACAAAAGGATTTCTATAGACTTGGGCTGCTATCAGCCCTGGTCACAGAAAGATAGAGAAACTGATCTCTCTTGTTCCTCACCCTGAGAGATGCATCTTATAAACATCCGTGCAAAGAATACAGAATCCGCTAACAAATGAAAACAACCCTAGTGTGCTGGACAGGATTGGCAGGTTTTTTTACATTTAGATAGACAGATAAACAAATTGAAGGATGGGCAGATAGATGAATAGACAGTTTAGGTGGTCTAGGTCAATTTCCAAAAGATGATCTGGATTTCTTTTTTACAATGACACTGCGAGAAAGTTCTGTGGAGAGGGTAAACTAATTATGCTTGTAGAAAACCCTGGATAGCAGCACCAAAACCTCATCCCAGCTGAGAAACGTGCTGGAGTGGATTGGAGAGCCTGGGCCAACTTCACTGCCTCAGGTCCTGGATGACTTGCAGTCAATGCAGGGAGGGAGGGAGGCAGTGAATTTCATCAACGAATCCTACAGCACACTGTCAGAGCGTCCGTCTCTGATCGACAGTTCAAAATAGGCTTTTAGGCAAAATAAGTTAATGAACAATGGCGTGACGCAAAGCAAACAGAATATTGAGTTATGATCTCAATCCGGTGAGATGCGAAGACATCTCATCTATGTCAGCAGATATCTCAGAAATATACCGGCACTAATACGATTTTGAAATGAGAAGTGGGCCAAAACATCTCACACCTACAAATCAGGTGCTCCATAAAGTTATTGGTTAAGATTGCTGCCAATAAAGAAGCTTCCATTATTCTAAATATAAATATAAGGATTCATACTTAGGTAAGTATTGCAAAGTAAAATTCGTTTATTATTAAATGACTTTAATTTTGATATATACATAATGAAATACATAAAAAATAATAGCTACTGGTATAGAACTGATATAGCTTATATAACGTATTATCGTTGTTTGTTACTGTATTTATCATTGTTTAATACAGCTTATATTAGGACCAGCATCAGTTCCTGTGTTTTAGAAGTGTTCTAGTTCAAATGTGGACTCTAGCCTACATACTGGCTAGGATACACTCCAAGAACAAAAGCATTATGAGGTGTTGGGATATGGGATACTGCTGAAATTTTGCTGTTACTGAAGAACCCAGGTAGTTGGTTCCTGATATTTAAAGCTACATTTTCTCAAAAGTGATTTACTTCTTGTTTAGCACTTTTCATGACAACAAAGATCTAAGCACTGAAATAGGTGTGTGCTAATTCTTTTAAACAAATACATATCGCTATAAATTCCTTTTCATGTCTATGAGATTTCTCCATGTTTGTTGACATTTCACAGTGTTCACAGTAGCTTTGCAGAGGTGGGGGTTGAAGCGAAATGGAAGGGGAGGGGCCTCTGATACATTGAAATTGTTCAAAATTTCAAGCCAAGTCCACTCTCTTCACAATCTTACTGACTGCAACTTGAAAGTACTGGAAGTGACTATAAAGTTACAATAGTTGTGAGGAGAAAAGTAAACTGAGAAGGTGGAGTAAGCCCTGAGATCACTAGTCTTTCCAGGCACAGTGCTTCCTCATAAGAGCTGTGGATCCAACTTGTTAAAGAGTGTCATAAAAAAAAAAAAAAAAAAAAACTGCAGAAAAACAGGAATTCCAGCTGACTCAGCACAGCGTGAGTACATTATATGAACCGTTCGTATTTCTTATTCTACTGCCGTTTGAAATTCTGCAGTACTAACACAGTCTTGGGGGGGGGGGGGGGGTTGTCCAATTAAAATTTAAACATCAGTGAGACAAAAAAAGTGTTCAATCACTTTGCGCTTTAAATTTATAAGAGTTAGCAATTAAG
>JAOYMR010000009.1:9077368-9103211 GCA_025802075.1 Tenebrosternarchus preto | reverse complement strand
CCCCCCCCCCCCCCCCCCCCCCCCCCCCCCCCCCCCCCCCCCCCCCCCCCCCCCCCCCCCCCCCCCCCCAGGAGACAACAGTGCAAGGGAGTAGAAATCCTTGTCCGCTATTCTCTCCACCTCCCGCCTATTTTATTCCAGGCTGTGTCTCTTTCTGCGTTATCCTTTGGCTGCCTGCTTGACTGGAGCCCACCATTCCATCCCTTTTGACACTTATGAACTGGCTCAAAGTTTTTCCACAAGACTTCCGCCCTTTTGGTTTTAAACTTTGTCATTAGCAAAGCAGAGGAAAGGCACAAAGCCTTCCCAAGCGCGGCCCAGACGCAGCTCTGAGCTGTGAGCGGAGAGAGGACTGGAGTAACCAGGTGGAAACGGTCTCTGTCAAAGGCTGCTCCTCCTACCTGAAGGGGCAATACTTCGTTCTGAGCGGGGTCTTGCTTTTTGTTTGTTTATTTTTTTCCCCTTTTGTCCTGTATGTCCAGAGATATGAAAGGTCGCGCTAAGGTCAACATGATGCAATGGTGTCCTCATTTAACCTGGCAGGAGGCCATGCTGTAGTGCTGATTCTTCTCAAATGGCTGTTGGCATTACTGCGCACTTTTTTCACAGGTTGGTGTCACAGGTCAGTGCGTGTAGCAGTTGGAGCGTGTAAGGGCCGTAAAAAATGCCATGATCACGACCCACGCCTCGAGGGTGTCCTGTCTTGTCTGATCACTCCGGATCAGACCGGAATGCCTTAACATTTCCACGTGACCGGTACAGCACGGACGTGACACTGCCCAGTCCCGTGGTAAGATTGCGTTTGGACTGTTGCTCCGGAGGCACCAGACATGATTCAGGAGCCTCTGTACATTTTTCCAACAAAGGTCACGTCCCATTGCTTTTCACAGTGTGCTGCCGACAACGGTCCCATGTCACCGCATTGATCAAAGCTCTCAGGAGTCCTAAAGCTCCTTAGTGGTGCACAACATGACGATGACTGATTTACTCACTACAGTGAGTCCCTGTGGGCAGGGGGTGTGTACCAGCAGGATCTGTGCTCCTCATTCCTGCCCAGTACATCCAGGCTTTTTATTAGTTTATTAAATGTGGTGCTACAAATGGCACATGGAAGTAACCTGGACGTGCCCGTTTTCCCGTGCGGTCCTCCGTTTAAACGCATGGCCAGTGGTAGCGGCATTTAATTTAGCCCTCGGACCTGGAAGCAGTGCCTTGGACTTCTCCTATTTCTCCTTTGAGGGTAACGTGCCTCTTCATGTTGCCTTCCTCTGGCACCGTCTCAAGCAGCGCAAGGCAAGCAAATCAAAGTTATTTTGACATGCTGTTCAGGCGGTGCCGCTCGTAAACCACTTCCCCCGTGCTGCAGCACCTATTTCACTTCTAAGTTCTGTCTCCGGCCCAACCCCCGCCACCCCCACCCCCCCCGGCGTTCTGGAGATCTCCAGCATTCGAGGACTCCTGCCGCGCAATTTGAGCGGCTTCCCAGGCCATCGGCGGCCTCGCTCGCTCACCGCAGTGCTCCCAGATTAAAGGCAGGGGCAGGATAAGACGCCTCGAAATACCAGCGAGATATCAGTCGACTCCGAAGCCTTTGCTTTGCTTCCTCGAAATGTTCTGACGCCTCACCAAAGCACGTCGTCGCGCGGGTTGTGTTGCATTCGGCAGAAACAGAAGGACAAAGACACTCTGACAGGGCTCCCTATTTCCCAACTCCTCAATTTGGATACCAAACAGAAGCCTCGCTTTCATGCTGCAAGAATGGCTATTAAAACCAAGCCTGCAGTGATGTGCCTGGGAGGCAGCATATAAAAGAGACACATTCTACAACTCTTCCATCGTCCTCTCTCTCCTTCTCTCACTCACTCTCTCTCTTTCTGCATGTCCCTGTCCCCACTTTCTCACAGTCCTCGTTTCGCACTAATGCCTCATTTATATTTCTCTGCCTATAGCCCAAATCATCTGCATAACTCTCCAGAACCTTGCACCTGCACCGTCTGTCAAGGTTTGATGGATTTTATAAACATCCGCTAAAAGGGCTGTGACAGGCACCCAACCATCGCCATTATCTGCAAATCTGCTAATTCACCTTAAGTGGAGAGGAGCTTTTACTGCAGAGAGCTGCTGCAAAAGGTCCAGCAACCGGTTCTCCTGGCTTTCTGTCTTTGGCCACACCTCTGTTGCCGTGACATAGAACGACACATTTGGCTGCAGTCACAAACAGGGGATCCCGCGGGGCAAGACAGCCAAGAGCTGAGTCCTTGGTCCACAGTGCCAGGACTCGATCACAGCATCCGATCCAGTGAGCCGATCGCTTCTGTCTGTCTGGTGTCATTTTATGCCACATTACCCTCCTGGAACTCAAGACTGTGCAGCTGCAGGACTGCATTTGACATCAGAGCAGATGACATCACAGTTATATAAATACGAGATAGTAAATGAAATGCAATTTACACTATGAATTATTAAATCAAATTGCTTCATTTTACATGCTGAGCATCTATTGGAACTGTAATTGAACATGCTAAACTGAACATTTTCTCAGTATATGGGCTGAAAAACCCTGTTTTCGAATACTTAAGTTGAATACTATATTTATGATTGACATATACAGAATGTGGCCATTGATAGCTTTTGCTCTAGCAGAACACTCATTTCATGGCTCACTCATTGCATTGTATTGCTTCCGTGATTTAGCACTTTATGGAATGTTTTTTTTACCGGATGCAACTTTCACATTTGGACACATTAAATGTGCTTTTATATTATTAAAAAGCTAGATGAATACATTTAGAGCTAAATGGATTACTTCCTGCTTGGTCAGCTATTAATACAGATCAATGAAGAAGACAAACTGGCCACCATCCCATATATTTGCTCTGCCCTTTTATTTTAAATGATTGTTTTTTTAAAGCCTCGCAGATTAGAACTGCTGAAAGCAGAGAACCTGCAAGAAGACTTTGGGTGCCAGAATGGCTTAGGTCCAAACGCTGGGTGTCTTCTCCAACAAGGGCCTGACTGCTGCAGACTAAGCAAATCTAGGCTGCAATCCTCTTTGTTTTTGTCTAGCCCTGGGCTCTCTTTTACAGATCTGATTTACTTATCCAGAAAGAGACATGGACAACAGCAAACATGGCCGTGGTGAAGAGTACGGGTTACATTCTGCTGAAATATCGCCTCGGCTCTTTTGAAACAGTGGCTCATGGAAGGTGACGACATCCTGGGGCATATCCGGAACATTCCAATGGCATCCCTGAGAATTTCACCCTTATAGTCTCCTCTTCCTTTTATTGTCCTGAGAATCATTTTCCACACTGCTGAGCAAGATTCATCAATATTTAAGGGACCTTACTTGTCCTATAGTTCACCCCAGTCTGATAACCATCTTTATTAAACAGCGAAGGGATGGTGAGCTCACAAATGAAACAGGAGGTTCACTACTGGAATTTGCCATATACCCTCCAAAGGAAAGTGGTTCAGAAAAGATTGCTCAGAAACAAGAAAGCTCTGGTGCTATGGGACATGACCCTGCTCTCATCTCTGACAATGAACCTATCCACTGGAAATTACGCCAGACACATTAGTGGTAAAATGGAAGCACCATATGAAAAATGGCATCACAAAAAATGGCGCGTAGAGACACTTTTATCTCCCACACAGAGAATTGATTATTTCAGTGGATGAACAGGGCTGCATTGCTGTTCTGCTGCACTAAATTCTTGAGTTTTATTGCATTTTTGGGTCATTATCTCATCACAGTCAATGAAGGTACAAAAAACATCCCACCTTCAGAATTATTATTTAGTAACTCCCTTCCAAGTTTGTTTGATCTCAACAATTTAACTAAAAGAGGATTACCTTTTAGTTGTAAAGTTTTTTTCGAATCAATCGATCCTGACTGAAAATGGTCTGATCACAGTCCAGTTTCACTGGTCAACAGTGCAGAACACATCGCCTTCTTTGTGCGGGTGCCTCTTATATCTGGATCCAATCTCTCTCATATACTCTGACCAGAACCAAGACCCATAAGTCACTGTTGAAATGATTAGAGAACTTACAGAGCATTAATTTCATTAATTTCTACAATGCTGTGCACTCACGACTCAGTTCAGAACTTCTTTGTCCACCTATTGTACATGGTTTTGCATTTGCTGTAGGTTCGCATTCTCAGATACACTGACTTGAAATGCCTGTAATCTTTGTGACTGTACAGAATCTTGAATCTTGACCTTGAACTGAGTGAAAATATAAACTGACCTTTCCATCGTTTACAGCACCAGGATCATACGGTCACTATATTTAGCTTCGATTTTTTTCTTACCAAGCTCCTAATCCATTGCTTTCTATATACTGGATTCTTATCAGACTGGACCTAGATACTCTCCTGCCTGTTAGTGTTCATGAGCAATCTCTTTCTCTTGGACTGTGATCCTAATCTAACTGGTGACGCCATCCAATTTGTTTTTGTATTTTACAATAAAATGTTACCATTTTAAATATATATATATATATATATATATATAGTAATGTAGTCTATTTTCCATCAAATGTGGTTCTGAATTCAAGCTAAGGTTGGAGAGGCTGTCATGACTGTGGTCCCATTTCTCCCTCTACCCTTGCAGCAACGGCAAGGTGTGGATTCTTATATGTACATATATATAAAAAAAAACTTAAATGTTTAAAAATATAAATGTGTGTGTGTGTATGTGTGAGAGAAAGAGAGGTGTGTATGTATGTGCGTGTGTTCCTTCTTTGTACCTGACTGTTTGTACCTTTTGCTATTATACAAACTAATGGCCATCTTATCATTTAGTCTGTTAACCCTTTATAACTGTGGACAAAAGAAGAAGATCTATATGTTAAATGATGTAATGTTATCTGATGTTTTCTTTGTGTCTCTACTTGAAATAAACTTGACTGAAGAAAGTAAAAAAAAAAAAGACCTCTCACAACCCATCATTTTGAGTAAGCAAAAAATGCATATGAATTACGTATTCTGTACGTAAATTAACTGTTATTATTACATTGTTTGAATTAATGTTTCTCATAGAAAAACAAAAACTGCATGTAATCTGAATTTAATGACCATGCTTCAGGAAACATCCCGCCACAGCACTTCCTGGCTTTACTATGCGAGACGTACATTTACGATTGGCATAATCACTGTAACATTAACACAGCGTAAGCTGTATATATAAGAAGTCACTGACAACATGACATCCTTCAGAGGGTGAAATTCCCCTAAGATTTACTGAACATCTCCCACTCAAGAGCCAAGGTCACCCAAAGCTGCCTCACCTAAGCTGATTCTGCTTCTCATGCGCTCTCACTCATCATCTCCAAGCACCTTTAACTCCCTCAATCCCCCCCCCCCCAGCCCACCCCACCCCCTCTCGCCCCGTTTCCGGTTTAATCCCACTTTACTGTTGACTTCACCGATCACGAGCAAGAGGAGAGCTGACCAGTAAATGGGTTTTTCCAGCCACTGACCGTGTTCACGCTTGTGAGACACAAAAGCAGAGTCATTTTAACTCTTGTACTTTCCTTAAAAGGGTTGTTTAACCTACAATGACTTGCTGCATATTGGCTGAGAATGAACTATTTACTGTTAGTTAATTGCCAGTTAGATGGACCAGCTACTTTTTATGAGAGGAATTAAGCAAGGTAATGATGTAAAATGTAGTAAAAGACTGCATCAGCAATTCTGATCAGGTGAATTATCTGTTCTGAAATTTCAGTACAATAAAAAATATATCTGATGCATATCTGGGACATATTAATGACCACCATGACTTTAAAGACATTTGTGTGACCATGTTGAGTACATTTATATTTTTGCCTTCAAAATTATAGCTTCTCTCCATTGACTGATGTTTTATTAACAATAAAGTATGATAAACATATTGCCTTTTGTAATGTAGTAGGAGAAAAAATGACATGTAAATAACAAAACGTTGCATGTAGGAGCTGTGCAGAGATGAACAATAATTTCAACATGATTCAATGTATTTAGAAAAGCACAGAAAACCCATTGACTCAAAAGACATTTATAATGAAAGATCAAGGGAAGGTGTTGCATTCCATCAATAAATGTTTATGCGAGACATATTTTATTGAACACATTCATGAATTCTTTAGTCAAAGGTACTTGTAAATTAAACTGGAAATCTGTATTTGTTCTTTCAGAGATGGGACTACTTTTCCAGAGGGAAGACTTTGTGGTAATGTGTTACAGCTAGCCTACTGCCTTTCAGTGGCAAGTAAATATCGTTCCACCTGATGTGTATGGATACCTACCACAAAACTTTAGGAAAGGTTCAACATGTCAAAATTATTAGATAGTTTAGATTTAAAAACAGTAATATTCTGTTAACCCAATCCTGGTTTACAATGAATATGCTCTCTGACAAAGGAACTTTGTGATAAATTTTCACTATCTTCTTCTGCTATGGTTTGATCCATTTCGTCAATACTAACCATCAACATAAACAATGCTGTCTTGCAGCATTGATGAGTGACAGTAAATTTCAGCAAGATAATGTCCTGACATATTTATAATGGTGGTGGGAATGAATCATTTGATCTTGCCTTCACTATGCTGGAGTTGTGGTTAGCTACATGTGTACCTCATAATCCAACAGAACATGCCATGTTCCAGGGTCTGTCTGTGACATGGGGAACAAAACTAAAACTAAGAACACAAATAATGGTATATCATGCAAGAGCATAAATAAGAAATAAATGTTTTCTTCTTCAGCACAACGTGACATTTCTACACCATTATACTATATTTCATGCACTTTGCTTTAGCAGGCAGTAATTTACTGGTAGCGAGTGCCTTGCAAGAAACTCAAATTCATGACTTCATGTCCATCGTGGATTATTGATAGCACCAAACAGTATTACACTGTGTAAATAAACCACTGTATTAAATAACTGGTGATGTGATTCTGTGAAATGAATTATAACTCAAATGAGCAATCATGTAAACCACTGGGAGCACTCCTCTGAAATCACTTTTCAACACAGCAAAAGGCAATCTTATTCCGTTTTTCCAGTGTTCACTGTGGCATGCTCAAGTAAGTATCTCTTACAAATTCATGTCCAACAAGTTTGGTGTAGTCTAAATGTAGGTAAGTCATGGACTGGAGGTGTCACTGCACCATAAATTATTACTGTATCCTTAAGCTATAAGAAGCAAGTGCAGTAACCAGGGCCAAACATCCTCTATTTTTTATTTTTTTTTTCTGTGTTTGGAAAAGCTTACGAGTCACTGTTGCAAACCTTGTTTGGCGAGTCGACAATCTTATAACTGTTTTAAGAGACAGAATAAGATGTGGTAAGCATGTTTGCTTCGGATCTTGTTCCAGGCAGCTCCTGCCTGCTCAGCTGGACCAGGGTAGTGAGAGCACCTCCCCCACTCCCATTCTTCTCTACTCTCCACCCACTCTTCTCTACTCCCTCTCCACTCGTCCAGATATTTGTGTTGAGATTTTAATACACTTGAATGAGAAAGCAAAGGACACTTTGAATTGTCTTTTTTTTTTTTTTTTTTTAAATAAACCCTAAACAGACTCTCGGTAACCTGCAGAATATATTCAGTATATTAGTCAAGAGACTTTTAATTTAAACTGTTTTAAATATGATTTGTTTATCTGATTCATTTAGTTGTTTTTTTTTACTTTATTTGGAGTGTCTGAGTTCATATTTGTAGATGGTAACCTCAGATGTTGCTGAACAAGTAACAGGTATAATCCAGTACATAGCAATTTAGCAACAAGATTATATAGACATGCCATTGACAACATTCTTGAAATGGATTTTAACTGGATTTTGGTTATGTTTAGAGTCAGATTGAGGGTTAGGATTAGATTTTGGGTTGAGATTAAAATTAGGGTTAAGATTAGGGTTTGCATTAGAATTAGGTTTTGGATTGAGGTTAAGGTCAGTTAGGTTGGTTTTAGGTCTGATTGCTGGTGTTTGACCCTTGAAATGTTCCACTTGTGAGTAAACCTGATTGCAATTGTATCCAAACGCTCATCAAAATGTCACATACAGTAAAGTGTTGAGTTTACTGATCATCTATTAAGTATCACTCAAAATGAAGTGTGCCAAGAAGGGTACTAGGGTACAAAAGGGTAGAAGGATACAGGAACATGTCTTGCTCACATCATGCATTTATCTTCCATACTGTGCATCATTGCAAAACAAACCCTGTGGAGACACTTTATATGAGAGTGTAGAATGAGTGGGGTAGTGATACTAGAGAGAAATAGAGTGGTAAAAAGAGTGTTATTATGTATAATATATTACTGTCTAAGCAGTGGTAGGATTATGATCACCATTGGATCACCTGGTCTGACAGTAGGAAGTGAAGTGCAGATGAATTCTCTAACCAGCCTCTCAAAGCACTTGCTTATCATGGAGGTTAGAGTTACAGGGCCTTAGTCATTCAGACAGGAAATGGTGTTTGTTTATGGTGCTGGAACAATAGTAGCCAGTTTGAAGCACACTGGATTGATCTGTGTTCTGCAGAAAGACAAGCTCCTCAAATGATGAGTTGCTGGAGAAAGAAGCGAAGGGAGAATTTCACGCCTTGTGCAGTGACCATGTACCTTTACAGTAGATGTGTTGGAAATATTTAGAAGAAGTTTTCCTCTGGTCCCCAACAACAATGAAAGCAGCTTTCCTGCCTGTTAGAGCCTATGTGAGATGTACACCGGCCATGGTGGTGTACACAAGGCAATAACATATTCCAAGTCCAGGATGCACAGAGACTTGGTGTGTTGTACAGTGTTTTGATTACACCAAGCATCAGAAAGAAAGCACACACCTCCTCTCTTGCTTTCTTTCCAGAAACATCTTTTAATTCAGGGTCTGTGTGATGAACAGGGTGCCTTGATCGAGTTTGTGTCCTGTACATCCATCGCTTGTCTCATGGAGTGAGACCCGTGATTTTAGTTTGTTAAGTGTGGTGCCTAAAGTCTTTCACAAGCAAATTATCCTGGGTTGTGGTTGGGTGATTTGTGAGGCGTATCAGCCTGGGCCAGGGACGCTGACTCTCCTGCCTCGTTTTTGGCACTTCCTCAGCCACGTGTCCCAAAACAAATGGACCCTCTCAAGATCAGCACTGAGAGACTCATTAAAACCCTTCACCGCAAGCAGGGGCTTGCATTAGTCAGTCAGTTAAACAGAGGCACCTCATCACCTCACATGGCAATCAGGGAAGTGAGGTAGGGATGAAAGTTAAAATGAACAAACAAAAAAACAAACAAATGGATAGAGGCATTCAGATAAATACAAGCTAAAAGTGCTCTCCATAGAGTCTCTATGTCCTCAAACTTGTGCCCAGCCCCCATTGTTGTTCTGTCACTCAAAGCATTGCAAAATCTGCCGGCTGATGTGAGATCAAAGGAAGGCAAGCCCTTGATAAAACAAATAAATAAATAAAGCAAGCCTCTCGATAAGGCAAAATAAACAAATATGTGTGCTCTGTCATGTTCTGTTACATAATTCCGCCGCTTGCAGCGTGACGGGTGTCTTAATAACTGCTTATTTTGGGCTTGTTGAAATAGGTGCATAAATTGCGGCTCTTTGGTGGCAGGAGAGACGAGGCGAGGCAGACTGAGGCAGACTGAGGCGGGATGAGTCCTGCCGACACGCCTCCACCACTGCTATCAAGCACGTGCCATTTAGGAAAATGTCAGTGGTGCATTTCACGCAAGGCTTGGGAGATTCCAACAAACCTCACCTTCTCTAACCCCAATGCCCCCAAGCCCCGCCCCCAAGCCCCGCCCCGCCCCAACCCCATGCTTTACACCTGTCTCGTTGCCGAAGGGTCCCAGCCCCAGGCCTGCTGAGCTCTCTCCATTACCACCGCTGTGCTGTGAGAGCATATAATCACCACCCTGCCTTCTTGATGGGAAGGTATATTGGTTGTGCTGGTGGAGCCGTGGTTGTCTGTAGCGAGTGCAGCACTGTGAGGGTAGTGATGGATGTGGACTCACCATACCAGGAAATATAGTAGAGAAGGATGAGACGGTTCATATAGAAAGCTTAAATATCTCTATTTCCAGAGATAATAGGTCATAATTAGAACCAATATGCTTTTAATATTCAAAATACCACAACTGGCCTGTTTTCTGGTGTTCCATGTAAATCGTGAACTTGTTCATACTGTATTGGTTATTTTATCTTACCAAGCATAGTAATTATTGGATAAATGTGCTTAAAGCAATACATTTTTATTATTATTGTTATAATAATTATTGTTGTTTTATTTTTTAAATAATTAATTAATTAATTAATTAATTAATTTTATTTTTGTATTAAATGCTTTAGTGAGAGTGACTTATGAATTCACCATGATTACACATATACGGAAACTCTTTTAAACTACAGTGTGTAAAAAGCCTTTAAAAGTAAGCCTCTGATATTTCATCCTGAATTTTAGTCCCTAAAAAATACCTGTTCTTTTCCACATCAAATAGGATTACTATTTTCCCACTAAACCCACTGTTGTGCTAATGCATTTTCTCCTGCTCCACAAGGGCCCTGAATATAGCGATTCAAGGTGAAATGATCTACCCATTTAAATGCATGTTTGCTTCATTTGTGTGCTCTTCTAATATTAAAAGCCTTTTTAAAGACCTGTATTGGAGTGTTGAAAAGGCAGTCAGTGGTAATGCAGCCTTTGCCTTGTGATAAATAACTACATCTTGCATAAGCCGTTTGCTCAGAATAAGTGAGGAATATTTCTGGCACTCGCGACAGGATGAAAATTCATTACCTCTTTACTAAATTAGCAGTACACTGAAATGAAACCATCTTGCCTATGTCGTTCACATCCGCTATGACTGAGCACCAGAGACCAGAAATGATTTATGAACAGGATATTAAATTTCCATGGTACTTTGACAATCTTTCCCCTACGTATCAAAGATAGAACTTGCAATTACCTCGCCTTTCTCCCATCTACATCATGCCATTTTTCAGTGCTTTTGAAAATTCTGATTGAGATCTCTTGTGTTGCTCTGGGTAAAACCTGCCCATTTAAGGTAATCCAGGATCAGTTATAACAACTCAAATCCAATTGTAAATCAATACAAGACAAGCTGAATAACTGGTGTCAGATTGGCATGGAAGCAGAACTTCTTCCAACTCTGAACCTGACAGATCCATTAGAAAAAGCTTTATTTCACTCATTTGAAGACACAGTTATCAGCCCTGCACAAGGCACGATAGCCCAGTACTGAGCTGTACCTCTAAAGGGCATTTCTTTTAAGATCATTCTAAGACAACCGATCATTCATTGCAGCAAGCCTCCAACAACAAGAAAAAAATAAAAATAAGCAAAGATTTTGGGACTGTATGTATTAAAGTGATGAATTGCATGTATTAAGTAATTAAACATTTTAAAGAAATGTATTAATTCTTCTGGCATATTTGTTATCATCCAATCTGCAACAACTTTATTGCTATTAGAAAGTGTACCAGCTTGCACCTATTAGACTTCTAAAAGCCTCTGTGTGTGCAGTTGTGCTAAATGATTGAAATGAACAGAACAGCATATAATTACAGTGAGAAGGCTGATCATAGGTTTTAAGTTAGATAAGTAGACATTTTGGTTTACAACATTGTCACAGAATATGGTGTATTTACATAAAACACCGTAGTATGATTAGTAGATTAGTTGTTTAAAGGGTATGGCATATTACTAAAGGAATTAAAAAAAAAAAAAAAAAACTTCTAGTCCAATCCTTACTTTCTTCAAGAACTCAGTATAACCCCAATACTGGTATAAGAACTGATAGATGAACATTTTTTGAGGTTCTATATCATTCATCTCCAGGCTCAAGTCAGCTCTGACACTATGTTCCACCTGTCATCCTACACTAAAGCAAGTAATGGCACTATCACTCTTACTGCTATGCTAAATCAGGACCCCCCCCCCCCCTTTCTTTCTCTCTGTCTGTTTCTCTCTCTCTCTCTGTGTGTGTGCTTGTGTTTGTGTGTGCATGTCTGTTTTTTTCCTCACACTTCAGTGAAGTGCTCCAGCTGCAGTGTGAAGTGAAATACTCTTTACCATGACTATGATAAACGGGATCCTTGTGCAGCCTGAGGTGTTCAAAGAGGACCCAGCTGAGGCAGAAATATCAGTGTCATCCGTACAGACCCGAAAGCAGACCAGCCATGTCAAAGCCTTTTCTCGCCGGTGCTGGAGGACCGTCTGTCTCTCAGTCAGAACGGATTAGGAATTTACCTTGTAATTTCTGGGCACCCAACTGATTTCTGCATTTTGGGCAATTGACTGCCATAAAAGCCTGGTGAACAATGCAGGAGAGCGTAGCTGTATCAGAGCTGCTCACAGCGGTGAGGAGGTACATTCCCTTCCGGCGTTTTTAGCACTCCTGGCTCCTCCCGCTGACTTGTGGTACGGGTGGGCGGGAATTTCACCACGGGTGTGATAAGAATAATATTGCCCTGAATGCAATCCCGTCTTAAGACAAGTGTCACACGTAACGACCTCATAAACGATTCGAACAGCGTCGTTCGAAAGTTTTCATTCAGCTTCTCACATTAAGATGCTCCTGACAGGCACTGCGAGATGAAACCGCCTGAACAGGGTCCTCCTGGTCTCGACAGTGAAGTCATTCATAATCCATTAGGATGCATCATGAAGCACGGTATTACTGTAGGAATCCATTAAGGTTTACATATCCCATAGTGCTGTGAAGTTTGGGGCAGGAACATTTGAGAATTCAAAAATCATTTCAGCTCTTCCAACAACAGCAACATGTCAGAGAATTTTATTCAGCTGATCAGACTTTAATGGTGTAGCAAATCGATACAGAAAACCAGTTTGATTAATATTCATCTCTGATGGTCGGGGGGTGGGGGGGTTAGTTTTGCAGTAGATTTTCTTTAATACTACTCACTCCCCAGAGGACATTCAGTTAATCAATGACTTATTTCAAGGTTAACATCTACAATGAGGTTGTTTCAACAGCATTGATCTGCCGATCTCTTTTTGATTAGGGCTCTGATCCATTGATCTGTTGGAAATCAATAATTCTCACCAGTCGTCATTTTGACATCTTTCCCCAAAGACAATGTGTAAGTCTTGTCCAGTTCAAAACATTCCACAATAGTGTTTAGCAACACCAGAACTATTTTAGCCCCTCTTATATCATGAGAACCATATTAAACATGATAAGTCAAGACATAAGTTTGGCCAGACATCAGTGTCCCTGCCACGATATACTGAGTCACTAATAACATTTCTTTGAGAACCATTTTAAAGTCTTGAGGCCTGACATGTGCTTGTCCATAACTGGACCAGATGCAGGAGAATAGGTGTCACAAATTTGCTACCATCTCTCCACCATAGACCAGCATGGCTAATAACTACAATTACATTTGTTATATTTCCCTTTGTGCCTTGTGACGCACACAATTGACCTCAGCTGGACCTAATATCAGGGTGGGCAGTTAGAGGTTCAGTTAGGGGTGGGCTTGAGTTCAACAGCCTGCCAATGTGAATTGACAAGGCAATGGCTTCCGCTCTACTATTTAAACAAACAATTCTTGTATACTCTCCCTGTTTATCTACTCTTCTTTGCTTGTAGAATGAAAGGGTCTTTATCAATGTTGTCACAAACAAACTGAAGCCTAAGGTTACTTTGGTCTGGTTATGATATGCAGGACGGACCAATGGGACGTGTTCTGTTGCTCTCAGAGGACTAAGTGCCTCCAGTGGTATGTGACAAATGGACCTGGGCCAACTGACAGGAGTAAAATGTTTGAGTGCCATTATCAGTTTTAGTTCCATTTCTAAGATGATTGGGTCTTAAGAGGTCTGTCAGTTAATTGAAAATGACAGTCTTATTTTAATTCACTGCAATCACAGCATTAACTATAAAACCACCCCCATCAAAAAAAAAAAAATCCATTACATTTTCTACACAAGAGAGACTCCCATAGCCTGTAGGGTTAAGACAAATCCAGCCCTCCTGACTTACAGCCTAATAATGTCTGTTTTCTCATGAGAATTTCAGTTCATCTATAATCTATTATCTATTTATCTATTTAACTCTAAGTCACTAGACATAGCTGTCTTGGGGTACATATGTACATGGGATATATGTGTGTGTGTGTGTGTGTGTGTCTGTGTGTGTGTGTGTGTGTGTGTGTGTGTGCAAAAAGACAGCGAGAGTGAGACGAGAGAATTAGTCCCACATAAGAAAGCTGGACTGGAAAAAATGCAAATGCCCAGTTCCCTTGAAAATAAGGGAAAATAAAGAAGAGAGTTTTGAAATCTATTTTTTCCACTTTTCAATTAGTGACAGAAGTGGAAATGGTGTCACAAATGTAGTTCTTGTCAGCTGTTAAGTGGAGCACTGGTTGACCTGGAGTTTGCTCAGCTTTAGACACTATACACTTACCAACACAGTGGAGGGACGAATCAGCTAATTAACACTCTATCTGGTCCAAAGTCCACATACTACAACCTCTCAGGCAAAGCCTTCTGGATATTTTTGCACATTTCTGACATGAGAGAATGAATGTGCATATGAATAAAGACACTGTCAAAAGAAACATTTCCATACATCCCCTAGAAAAGGCGAGTTTCTCCTGTAGGTTTCTAAGCTTTATTTAAAGCTGTATTTTATTGAGCATGACAAACCTTATGTTACGTGTATGTGTTACAGTTGATATGTTACAATTATCCATATCATGCTGTGCACAGGCTGATCTGTGTCTCTCAATGCTAAGGTCAATGCTAAGGTCAATGCTAAGGTGAAGGTCTTTTTCATTCCTCGACACAAAGTAGGGGTTTAACATTCAGTTAGTTTCTGAATAAATAAACAAATAACAACTTGACCAATCATGGTTGAAAGGATGAACCTTAAGGAGTGCCTTAAAGGGTATCCTCAAAAAAAACAAACAAAAAACAAACAAAAACAAAACATGGCTAAATCAGTTGAAATTCTGTTAAAACTGCCACATTGCCACATTTTATACTAATCACATATCAGAGACAGGAACTCAGGAAGAGAATCCTTTCCCTTCTATAACCGTTAAAAGCCAGGCAGCATTAGCATTGCTTTTCAGGAAGGTAACTGTTTAAGTCATTCATGTCATTTTTTTTTTATCCACTGTCATAGTCTAATTAAAGCCATATAGAGCAACACTAAAATATAACACTAAAACAGTGCATAAATTTACATTCTAATGCATTTCATACTAATCACACATCAGAGATAGGAACTAAAGTAGCGAGCCCTTTCTTTCCTCGAGTCATTAAAAGCCACACATATTAGCATTGTTTCCAGGAACGTAACTGCTTAAGTAATTGGTGTCGGTGCTTTTAACTTTGTCTGTTGCCATAGTGTAATTAAAGTAATATGGTGAACAAATAAAACCGATGCATGAATTTACAGCATTTCATTATTCAGCTACATAACCATCAAAACAAATGACGCTTCTCAAACAGCAAGTTAAATAAACTGAGGACTCGGTTACTTTAACCTTTAAAGCTCCACAAACAGAAAAAGGCGTGAAAATCCAGGCATTAAATCTATACTTTTTTCTGCCACATTAAACCTACATTTTGTGTATAGATGCAGGAGGGTTTTTTCCGTGCAAGTGGTTTTATATAAACAAGATGAATAAGGAGCCATGCAACTTCATAAATACTCAGGCCTGCTTGTTTAAATTGATTTTGGATTTCTGACATTGGTTAAGCTCACTTTGATTGGCATTTGAGTTTAGGTTCTTAACATTTCCCTGAAGCCAAACAAGCCAAGTCTAATATTTTTAGCTGGAGACTACATACGTTTTTCTGTCTTGTTAGCTGCCAGCTAATTTCTCCCTTGACTTTGTCTTTGAAATTTTGCAAAAAAAGGAAACACTGTTAGCTCCAATTTAGTGTTAGGCTGTCACAACTAACTGCACAATTCAGTTAAAGCATATGGATAGTCTGTGTTTACTGGTGCCCAAGAAGGGCAGAGCTTATCGATGGCAAAAATCAGTGAATTCACTCCTTCTTCTAAAGCCAGAAAGTGCCACTGTGACAGCACGGGCTCAGAAGAGGAGATGAACAGGATTCGGAGGCCCTCTCTGCATCTTTTTGTGCTGGACTATAAATCTCTCTCTCTGTCAGCGTCCATCTGCAAGCCGTGTAGAACGAGAGCGTTGGCCTTCCCCAGAGAGCCACGGCCAAGAGAGATATGTGAAGACACCAAATTCGACTGACTGAAAAAAAAAAAAAAAAAGAAAATAAAGAGGATACCAAAGTTCAACTTGCTGATGGTCTGAGTAAAATGCAGTAAACTCCTTTGCTTTTAAGACCAGGTCTTTGATGGCAAGGCAGAGTTGTCTGTGCAGTGTTCTATTGAACAGTGGATTTTCCCTGCCAAGGTTTCTGTTTGCGCTGGTCTGTGCTGTGCGGCCGTTAACAAAAGCAGCCGACATTAAAGGTGAAACGAGGTAGCAACGAGTTCCTCCCGAAAAAATAATCAGAGATCTTTGCACAAGATCACTGCAGTGATCAGTAAACCTTTCAGTTTCAGTGGACTGTCAAAATAAAGGAAATGAAATTTCAACTCAGACTTATACATTTGTGCAGTCTGTGATCGCAGACTGTACGTTCGCGCCTTCTCCTTTGTAGCTGTCTATATCTGTCTCATCTGGGTTCAGACAGGCTGGAAAGGGAAATAGAAAACTGATGTACCTCCATTTGTGGAAATGGTAAACAAACATGAATTCCTCTTTGTCTCTCTGATCTTATTCTAACCAGGCAAAGTTTAATTAAAAGGGTAAAAGCATGTGTTTTTAACTCCTTTTCCCTGCACAACACTTGTTTAAATAATCAGTGGAACTTTTATGTCATTAATAATTGAACCTGAAGCACTCAGTAATAAAAGCTAATTTAATTTGCATTGTCTGGATCATCACATAGGTCTTCACTTCGCATACTGCAGCCATTAATCTGTTGGAAGGATAATTCTTAATTAAAACAATACATTGTGAAGGACTTTTCTTACTATTCAGACCGCCTCAAAAGCAATTTTATCTTAATCTATTTTATCTTCATTTATTAAATGTCGGTATAGTGGGCCTTCAGTCATGACAATGGACTTAATTGATGTTTTACTTTCTCATAAGGCTCAACAAGCTAAGATTCTTAACAGTTTCCCGATGTTGACTGGTGTCCTTCCTGCAGTAAATAAAAACAATTATTGATTCCATTTTGCATATTCTATTTGTCGTTAACTCTGTTCCTGTCTGTCATTGTTAATTGCATTAGCACTGTAAAATTACAATTACTTAAGGAGGTATGACTGAATCTGTAACTCTTTTCATTGGCGGGGAAAGTCAAGAGAAGGTGAAGGAAATGTTGAAAAGTCACACAGTCCAACAAACTAGTTGGTCTAAAGGCCACGCAAGAATAGAATCTCATTTTGGATATTACTGACTCCAATTTCTTTACAAACTAAAGGGCAAATAAAATTTGTATTACTATATCCTTCTCTAATTTGCTCTCTAATAGATTGAAGCTGCAAACAAACCAAGTGGAGACTGGGGGGGAGGGAGAGAGGGGCAGGCAGCTGAGTGATGCTGATATTACCTGAAGGGTGTATGTTTGCTTTCGTCCAAGAGGTTTGCATAAGCAATGCGCTCAGTTCTCCTGCTGAGTTCTCAACAGAAGACCATAAACACGCTGTGGGAGCTTTGTTTCTGGCAGCGCCGGATTCAGCACACCATGCTTGTTGGGTCAATATTCTCCAGAGGTGGCCATTACATGCTGATAGTTTCCTTTCTCATTAAAAGAAGACAAACACTTTCTCATAATGCTGTGTGTAACTACATATCCGGATGCACCATGATCTCATACATGGGGAATCTGGAGAACAATTGCACACCACTCCATATTTGCCAATATCACGTTCCATTCTAGATGTCTATCAGTTGTTCAAATATGGTCCTCAAACCTTACTGTATAATGTTTTGAGGACATTGATAGAAGACATCAGTTACGTAGACCAGGAATTCACAGCACCACTCCTGGGGCTAATTAGCAAGCAAGACAATAAGACAATTAGATTAGCATGACTTGAATCACAGTTGGGGGCAGCAGCAATGAATCTCAAGGACTACACTTGAGCATTCTGGCTAGGCCTTCCTTAAAATAGTCCTTGACAGCAGTAACAGCTTCTGACTCTAATTAGTTTGCATATTATATTTACATCGGTTCTAATCATTGGTATAAATGTTTCCTACGAATAAAATTTGTTCAGATGGTACATAGTTGTCAGACGGAACCTGACCTGAATTAAATGCCCTTTTAGATAAAGAAATATGTAAATATCCATTGTATAAACTGGATATCAGCCAAACTCCTGAAATAAACTGCCAACTAACCAAAGTCCATAATTCTGTGGCTGCTACAAAATGGCTGCTTTTGCTCATAAATGCAATGGTCTCAAACATCAAAGTTATGAGAGCTTCTTTTAAATACACTGACACAGCGTTAGGATTGAAACTTCTGAGGTAGGTTTTTCAAACAAGCGTCAGAAAAGACAAACAAAACCAGCACACAAACAGGATTTTTCAAACATCAAACCTTTTTTGTGAAGCCTAGTTAGGCCCTACTGAGGAAAGACCATTTGACATTTACCTTAATTAGATTCTCCTATTCACGTGCCTGATTTAACCACATAGTAGAGAACGCAGTCAGAACTAGATGTGCCAAATGAAACTGTTCAAAAATCATTTTCCCTGATTCTGTCATCTGGGTCTATAAATATTACAGATGTAACCAGTAGCAAGGTCATATTACAGGGAAGGCACAGCATATATATTTCCAGAATCTGCTAACTTGTCATTTATTCTGTTCAGGATGATGGTCAGTTTCTACCCTTTCTATGCCTCGAGTCTCTCTCTCATCTCATGTTCACTAGCACTGAACAGATCCTCATTTCATTTGAGGACAAGAACAGTTTTGAGCCACTTTTACTTCGAGGTTTGATCTTACTTTCCTCAAAAAAAAAAAAAAAAAACAGGCAGGCACAGACACCCTTCAAATCTGTTGCTGACTTTATAGCATCCTGGAGGGTCAAAATTAAGCATCTTATGTCCATGGTAATTTGCATAAAAACTGTCAATTTAACCAAGTGTTTTTGTCAGCTGTAGATCACAAACATTATAGGTATTACTTTCAGAGAGATAGTGCTTTAAGCCATTGGAGTTTGAGAATGGCAATTTAGCCAGAAGAGCTATTTTTGGCCTGATCGTCTCATTCTTAGCCTAATGAGTGCTTGAGTTTGGTTCCTCGAGCCTTGACAGACAGAACGAGTTTCCTCATTCCGTCTGAATGTGTAGATGAAGGCCAGTCGATAATCATCCCCACTCCACAGTTTTAGCTAACAAGCTGAAAACCTCACTGCCCTATAAGCAAGGACAGGGCTGAGAGCAGTTTGTTTATTCAAGGAGGGATGTCTTCCCTGTCAAAGAAGATTGGAATAAAAGGTACAGGCAAGGATTTTGGCATTTTTGACTCAGACTGACCATTAAGGCCCCTGTGGTGGTGCAAATGACATCTTCCCCTATGGAGTATATCAGACTCATTTACTTCTGGAATGCATTTTTATACATTTTGAATTGGTAAGATTCTTTAAATGAAGGCAGCAGTGAAGAGAAAAAAACATTGGAAGATATAGCCATACTGCAGTTAAGTAAATAATCACTACACAAATGATAAATGATAGAACATTCTCTCGTTGCAATGGATTTATAGAGACCTCAATAAAAGTTGACCCAAGATGCACCTCTTTTTTTTTCCATTTTCCCATTTTTCATAAATGCTCGATACACTCTGAACTGCAGTACTAATCAGAATAAAGTTCTCCATCTCCAGTGACCTACATTCCGTAAGTATTTAAAGAAAATGCTAATCAATCGCATGCTTTCATAATTACCCAATTAGTCATGCAAGCCGTCAAGGTCACATGGGCCTTTCAATTAAATCACTCCGTAAACAAGCACACTCTCTCAAAGCTAAAAGCACAGTTTGGGTTGAATCGGTTGGCCAGACATCAACAAATATCGATTTAAATTATTCTGTAAAATAACACTTTCTCTCTCTCTCCCTCACTCTCTCTATGTCTTTTATGCATACACACACAGAGACAGAAAGAAGGAGAGAATGACAGATAGAGAGAAACAAATTTAAGGCCAGAATTCATCTAGATCTTTCTTTTGGAAGTTTTGAAAATTTCTTTCTCATTAGTTCCACTCCTGAAGAGCACTGTTGCATTTCACAGAGCTTATTTAGAAAATCATGCCTTTTTAGCTAAAACAAAATGGAACAGGAGATGTCAATACCGGCTTAAAGCAACCTGCACCACAAGTTCTGATCCCAGAGTGTTTCACAATGCTCCCAATCCATTTTCCTGCAGTCTCCAACCAGAATCTAAAGTCTGCCTACCAGGCGAGTGATGGCCCAAAGGCCCCAGCTCTTGATCAGAGCGAGAGGTCAGCACCGGCTGCCGAAATCAGAGCTTTGATTAAGCAGGGAGCTGATAAGAAATGAGGTCTGTCTTTTATTTTGCCCCTCGCCCACTCGATTCCCTGCTGTTCCCCACTGGGACACCCTTAAAGAGACGCAGAGTCCACTTACGTTCCAAGGTTAACCAACCAGGAGGCAGCAATGGATGTGTGCTGGCAACAGCAAGCAGGGTGTCGGGGATGACGTGGCATTTGGCCAGCATCTAAGAGCGTTTTCGTGTAGGTGGTGGAGGATATACAGAGCACCACGCCCCCCCTCCTTCCTACATCTGACCTTACCTTCTTTTGTTCTTACTTTATGTAGAGAGCTAATAGTGTGACTTGGTGTTAGAACAAAACGATGACACATGACGAAAGGATGTGAAAAACGAAGCCTTTCTGAAGATAGGGGAAAGTAACGGACAGTAGTAAAGAATGGTAATGACATGTGAGGCTTGAGCTTCTTTGACTGAGAAATAGTGTTACCTTGATGCCCTTTAGCCTTTAGCCAAAAATTAAGAAAAGACTGAATGCTGTATTTGTGGGCGTGTATGTGTGTGCACACGCATGTGTGGGCATTCTGTTGTGAAGTTGCTCATATCTTATGTAGCAATTTACTACATTAATTACCTTACATTTACTTTAAATGTCCTGACTATTATATGTCCTGACTATTATGCCCCTGACTATTATATTGATTTGCAAAGCTTTTTTGATACTCCAAAGACAAACTTAAATCCTCCACTGAAATAGCGGTTACCTTTTGACAGTACAGTAAAGCTGTATATAACTGTATACTATACAGCTTTAAAAAAGTTTGTAAACTTTTGATATTATCTGGATTTTGTTATGATGCTGCAGGCACCCAGCCTGAGGGACATGCCCACTCAAATACACACACACACACACACACACACACACTGCACTTACCCCGTTCCCAATTACCTGATGCACCTGCACCTTGTTTGCCTCTGTGTTCTACACGTCTTAAGCTTCATTAGCAATGCTTTTGATTTTTTTTCTTTTCATTGTCCTCGATACTGTGCTTTTCTGATGCTTTATGAAGAATACAGGAACTCCAGTCGTGCACTTGAACTTGCTCCCTCCCTGCTGCTGTCACAGAATTGCACTGCCACCCCTGGGGGAGTTAAGTGTCTCAGACTGGGCTGAGATCATGTCCATCCAGATGGCTGCTTTCGGAAAGCAGTAGCAGGAACTCGGACGAGATCCGCACTGAGGCTGACTACTTCATCAGCTATGTGGAGAGCCTCTACGCCTCTCTCGGCTGGTGAACATATGAGCCCCTCTGGAGCCGAGGGGGTGTGCTCTGTCACATCACAGAGGTATATGGCGGTGACCCTGAGAACTGTAAGCAGTTTGTGTTACAATAAATTAACATAACAACCCCACCTTTAAGGTGGGGAAGGGGAAGGGGGAGACAAGGCATGGGATCTGCACTGATGTTCTCCTCCTTACTGCTGCTGTTGGACTACCTTGACTTCATCCAGGGACTGAAAATGTTTTTCCATAATCCATGTTAGGTGTAGAGTTTATAGACAAACCCTGCTGTGCCCGAGGCAAGTTTCCTGCTCAGGGATGGAATACATCATGGAATTTCAAACACTGGCCACCGTCACATGTTAGAATAAAGCAGCACTGGTAGATGCCTTCCTTTAGGGTCTACAAGGAGAGCTGCAGGCTGACCTTGGTTGCAAACAGGAGGTCGTGACATTGAGTGACGTTGCCCATCCCACTGTCTATGACTGTCTCCTGGAAGAAGAGCATTGCTTCCTTCAGCGGTTGTCTTCTCTGAGGTAATCTGCATCTCCAATGTGGAAGGCTCCATCCCTTGAGGAAATCATTTTGCAGGGCGGTGCCAGACTTCAAACCAGGGCTGGCCAGAGAAGGAAGGGGAGGTTATCTCAAGCCTTTGTTGCACTGAAAGCAGCCTTCACCATCTTTCCGGTGCTGCAGCAGTCTTTCATCATCAAAATGGGGGGGGGGGGGGGTTGCTCGCAATGAAGCTGGTCTTCAAGAAGTAGAAGTAGAGGCATTGGCTTGAGAGAGCATGGCACCCCTTCATGGTCATCAACGATCACAAGAACATGGAGTTTCTCCAAACCACCAAGAGGTGGAATTTCAGGCAACCTTGATGGTCCATGTTCTTTTCCCAGTTTCAGGTCCATACAGACAAGGATAGAAGGACATGAAGGACAGTTGAGCTCTCCCGGCAGTAAAGCAACAAAGCAAGCCCGACTAGCCTAGAGTCAGGCTTCACTATCACTGCCCACCTAACTGGCTTTACATTCTCCCTTTCCCTTCCCTGGACTCACCTGGCTGTTGACTTCATCACAGACCTCTGTCTCTGAGGGGAACATAGTTCATAGTTGAGTTTGTCCTCCTCCTGCCATTCCCAAAGCACGCAATATAGATTAACTGCTTTTCTGTCACTGTTAGTGCTGCCTGAAGACTTTGAGTCTGATCAGGAGGATTGAGTTCACTTTTTTGGTTATGGTGAGAATTTCTGGGGAACCACAATATAACAGTGAGCATCACCTAAGGCTACCACCTGCAAATCAGTGGGCAGGTGCAGAGAGTGAATCAGGAGCAGGTTAAGTTTCTGTGCATCTACTGCCAGAAGCACCCAGAGACCTGGAGATCCCATTTCTCCGGGCTGGAGGACATTCCAAACTCCCTCCACAATTCAGATGCAGAGCTCACTCCCTTTGAGTATGTCCTGGAATTTCAGCCAGCAATGTCTTCATGAAACCCACCAACCAGACATTATATAGGTATAGGAACAGACCCAACAACTCCTGAGAACAGACATTGCAGCCTGCAAATGAAAGGAAAATTAGCAAAGAAGGGAGACTCCCATCTACCAGCCTGCAGAGCAAATATGGATGCCAATTAAGGATGGCTGAATAGGGTTTACTGGCAAACTGGACCCTTAGTATGCACGTCCATAAACCATCTTCTGCCGCATAAACAATGTGACTTGCCAGGGAACACGCGTGCATTGACTTTGCCCGAAGCCTGTGGTCATGAGTCACTTCAAGGAGATTGGCACCACTGTCAAATCACCACTGCCACCACCAGGGGGTCCTACATACAAGATGCATGCCCTGCTTCATTTGCAAAAACAGAAAAGGCAGTTGCAGTACTTTGTATATCGGGAGGGGTACGGCCTAGAGGAGAGAAGTTGGGTTCCTGTGTCCCAGATCCTGGATCCCGACCTGGTTACCTCCTTGCATTGGACGCACCCACTCAAACCAGTTCCCCACTAGCTGAGGAGAACACTATGACACACACACCTGCCCCACTCCTAATCACCTGAAGCAAAGAAGGCACCTGTACCTTGTTTGCCTCTTTAGTTTGTCCCTCTTATATAAGCTCACAAAAATGCTCGTCCAGTGGTGCACATTGGTCCTTGTTACTGTGTTGCCAACATCCTGAGTGTACTTAGTGCCAGCTAACTGCTGTGCTGTCTACCTTCTCTGCATCCATACGCCTCAAGCCTCACTGATTTTTTTTTTTTCTTTTGGCATAATTCCCCTGCTGAGAATCATTTCAGTTATACATGCTTTTGAAATGTCTAACATAAATGGATTGCTTCAATTATGTCACGCCACATTATCTGAGTAGGATACTGAGGTCAGGACTGACTTTTCCAATCTAAAATTCTGATTTTGCTTTACTCCTCTGTTTTGGATCATTTAGCCAGGCTGCATTGTCCAACCTCATTTGAGTTTTAGATCACAAACAGATGCCCTTACACCCGCCTGAGTGGAGTTTTCCCATAGGGCTTGAAAATCATTAGTCCCTGTAAATCAACCAGGCCCTGAGGCAGCAAAGCAGTCCCATACTATTATACTTCCTCCACCATGCTTCAAAGTTGGGGTAAGGTTTTAAAACACACAGTGTTTGAAGTGCAATGTGTTTGAATAGGGTGCTGTGTATATTTATTAAAAATAGGACAACTTTTATCTCATCAGTCTACAGAACATTGCTCCAAAAATAAAGAGAAACATCCATGTAGTCTTTGGTTAACAGATCATTCTTTTGTTGTAAACCTTTTATTGAATACCATTGTTGTTTGGAGTTTTTATTTTGGTAGATTCATGAACAAAGATTATTATACAGTCCTTTGTGGATTTTATGGAAATGCACATGTAGAAATCAAGATTATGTTAAAGGGTTCAAAATTTTTTTGGTCACAGCTGCGTCAGGTCAGAGTCTCCACACAGCTTAGAGTGAAAATAAGCCACACTAGGTGATTCTTTTATCTATTTATTCTTTGGACTAAATAAAAGAACAAACAAAAAATAGCCTTGACTATTAACGATGTAATGGAGGGCATTACTAACCCTCAAGGGTATTATTGTTTGCTCGAAACATCAGTGATTCCCTCCTATACGACATGGTAAAAGGTCTTTGAAGAGCATCTCTATTTTTCTCATCAGGACGCCACAAAATAAAACCATATATTCAACAAACCTTAGATCTCTACACTTGCCAGGATAGGAGGAATACTTATTTGACATAATTTTGGCCTTAATCACTTCAAAGCTTCAAGGTGTTTGGGGCTCAAAGTGCTTTTAACTTACCAGAAGTGTCTGCTTCCAATTTACAAGAAAGAAAAAAAAAACCTGGTAAGAATTCAACTCTGTCTGTACGCAAGTGCAGGTGAAGGAACATATAAAAAATACAGCACTGCAGTAATATTCAACACTAAAATGTATAGAGAATCACTGTGATTATGAGCTGTCTAATGTGAACAGCAGAATGGGAACAGGTTACTGGCTGCACCAGGCTAAACAAGTAGCCTGTAGAGAGGATAAAAGAGTCTTTGAACATCTCACTGTAGATCTCAAGAGAATAAAAAATAGGTCTGGACATGGACAAGACACTGTTTCTTAGTACTGACTTTGCTAAAAGACCTAATTTGCTACGTCTGTCCAGCTTAGAACTTTGGCTCATGTCTGATTTAATACTTGATACGTTTTGGTAATAGCAAATCACCAATTTGATCTACTTTATTAATACTCATATGATATACCTTATAATGGTTAATGAGTTGTAGTTGCATTTGTATCTAGGCAGTTCAGTCTGGGGATCTTCCAAAGATGATTTTAGAGAGGTCAGTTCAGTCTAATATTTGCTGGACCACTGAAACATGTAATCTCTAACCTTTAGACACATTTTATACTTGAAGGCAAACATTTACATTTATGGCATTTGTCTGACGCTTTTATCCAAAGCGACTTACAATCGTGACTGAATACATCTTGAGCAG
>JAOYMR010000009.1:9062755-9077268 GCA_025802075.1 Tenebrosternarchus preto | reverse complement strand
CCCAAAAAATTTTTCTTTTAAATTAACCTGTATTTTTGTCTTTTTTGTGCCCACCCCCCCCCCCCCCCCCCCCAATCAATTAACATCAAACTATCTGGGGCAAAGGTAGGAAAATATGATTTATCCTGGGGCCACAGATTTGTACAGTCCAGGACAAAGAGCAAGACATCTAACTATCTATCCCAAACCTAAGAACTGCACTTGATTTCATAGTTAGAGATTAACAAGCACACAGGCACATACACCACCCCGCATAGCCTTTCAGTTTGCAAAACTCTTGTTCACAAACTGTTCCAGATGTGTGTTTAACGCAGGAGGATCTGTGCGAACGCTGAGGCTCGCGTGAGAGGGTTGGTGCAGTGCGGAGATTAGCCGGGTGAGACACAGCCCGTCCCCTCTCCGTGCACTGCCTGTGCAGTCGCATGCCACCTGTTTCCATACAGACTGCATCTGCCTGCTGCCTCCTCCCAGGGGGGGGGAGCACCTGCTTCCCTGGCTCACCTCAGCTGGATGCGGGGGAGCTGATTAGGGCCCTGCGCCGACTTGGCTGGAGGTGAACGCAGCTCCGCGGAGCGCATGCCAAATGAGACTGCCTCTCGTGCTCAGAGGAATGGTGGGATTGAGGGTGTGGAGTGACTCGGGGGGGGAGTTGCACTTGTGAGATCTCAGTAGCACCATGCATCGTTGATGAGCTCTGCATGTTGGTACAAAGATGAGCAGGTGGCAATGATACTTATCAAAAAAGCCACGGCCTATGGCAGGTAGTCGATGCACCAGGCCACAGGTGCTGCCTCTCCTGCTGCTTTTTGAAGCCTACTTGATGGAGTAGGGTTGGGTAAGCCTGTTAGTCAAGGAGTGCTAGACATAGGTCAGAATTCACTGTGAACTTTCTTTTTGTGTATGTGTGTGTGTGTGTGTGTGTGTGTGTGTGTGTGTGTGTGTGTGTTGGGGGGGGGTTAGGGATAGGGTATAAATCTTATAAGATGAAGTATAATTTAAAAGTACCAAGAACACTGTTGAATATATATTTTATTCAGCTAATGATTTATTTAATATTAGAATTTTCTTTTAGAATTCATTTGAGAAACATTTCAACAGAGCTTAGTTAAGCAGTTCATGTCTAAAAAACCTCTTCCGTGACCTCAGTGCAGTTACCTGTGGTGAACAGCTTCCCACTACTTAAATATGTGGAGATACAATGCACACCCACTTGAATCAACATTTTCATCCTCCATTGCTTTGCTTTATTTATCATCCCATTCCAGTTCTATCAGAGGCAAAACCTGCCTGGACTGCAGTAGTTTGAAGCTTTAGGAACCCTTTTATCCCTCAGCCCTGAACTAGCCTTTTTGCTTTCGTTCCCTTCTGGTTGTCATCACCTTATCTAATTATACATGTGAGTTAATATTGGAAACTAGCAATTAGTGATGAACTGCCTCCTTTTCTGATGTTATGGGTGAATGAGTCACACAATTCCTTTGCTCTTTAAAAAAAAAGTCATGATTTGAGTGTGATTTGAATTTGAGTGTTTTCAGTGTTGCGACATCAGAGACCAATTTTAAGAAGCAGCCAAGGTCTAAACGTTTAGAGGAGCACAAAACTGACTGGAGTACATTTTCACTAAAAGGTGGTGTTTTAGTTTTAAAGCTACTTTCTTTTTTTTTATTTTAACTTACTTTGTTTTAATACTCCTTAGAAGGAAATAACCTTCAGTGCAAAGCAAACATAACAGAGTTTGCTGTGCATTATTCAAATATTTAATGTGTTATTTACCAAAAAAGAAAATGTAATTTACTGTGATTTATAACTTAATAGCACTTAATTGCAGTGCTTGAGTGCAATATTAAATGTGAATTGAAGAGAAAATTACTTGGAAAATGTTCAACCAATGACTGTGCGCTAAACCCAGGTGTACCTATTACATCGAGAACCACTGACACCTTGTTTAGATTTATAATTTCAATTTAGAATGAAAATGATTTCTATCTGTAGCTTGTGTTCAAATCAGAAACCCCCCCCCCAACACATTTTATTTACACATATTATCATGAAAATAACATGTTGCATAGTGGTGGCAAACCTGAAGTATAGGAAGTGTTAATAACATTTTTGTTGTTAAAAAGACATTTTTGTAGACATTTACTGAAAATAAAAGAAAAATAAAACAACCAGATGTTTACTATATTTCATCTCGTGATTCCAAACTGTTTGCCACAACCTTTTGATGTTCACACATCTAACCTTTGCTACCTTAAAACTTAACTCATAGGCCTGAGGGTGTGTTACCTATATATTCATTTATGTATCAGTAAACTCTTTCTATTCTATCAAGGTCTCACAAAAGCAGGTTGCTACAGCTTGTTCACCTGTCAAGTTTATACCAACAAAATTAAAATGTAGCCAGAGGCTAAAAATGCTATTATCACAAAGGCTTTGCTTGACTTTCTATTTGGTACATAACTTTCACTTTTATATTTTTTTTCCTTTCCAGTAGTTTAATTAGAATTTGGGCAGTGGGGGAAGTGAGGAAGCTGAATGGAACACAAAAATGATCCGGCAGTTCTGGGATCACTGACAGGAGACATTGTTCTGTTGCCAACTACAGACCAGCTCTGAGAATCCAAATCACACTTAATCAGACTTCAATAAGTTTTGGTAGTATTTTTGATTTATGTTTAGAATTGTGCACTGTTTTGAACTACCTTATCTTTGCTTGACTTTGGCACTGCAGACAGCCCAGGACACCGACTGAATTTTAAGCACTCATTAAACAAAGGAATAAATCCTGTTGGATGGAGGTGGTGCCGGCATGTCTGATATTACGGATTTGTGGGTTTAAGCACAGAAGTAGTTTAATGGAGTTAAATTACAAGTACTGCAGTGGCTTATCATTTCTTTACGGAATAAGAGGAAGCTCCGAGCAATATCTATAAAAGTATCTCAGTCATCATGGACAGAAGCCGGTGGGATTGGCCGGTATATTTCCGATTCAATTAAGGACGAATTAAAATAAAACAATATTAAAATTAGATTCGGTGCCGGGGCAGAAGTCATTAAAGCTTCGGAGAGTGCGCCACTGTGGAGACGAACATACTCGCCTGAGTCGTTCCCTAATTAATACAATGTGCTCAGGGAGCAGCTACACCACTAGGGAAGTTGAATTCTAGAGAACATTTCTGATTTCCATTTTGTGCATCCACACAGTTCCACTGTGTGCTGCGATTATGAGAGAAGATTGTGTATGTGTGGTATGTGTAAGCGTGGTATGTGTGTGTGTGTGTGTGTGTGTGTGTGTGTGTGTGTGTGTGTGTATGTGTGCACTTCATGGCGAACAGAGGTGCAAGTCTAATCTTTGTCTGGCATTCTCATTTCCCCGTCTCAAGCCTATGAAGGTCACAGCTGATGCTGTGAGTTTTACACAAATCCTGCCAGCGCTTGCTTTGTCTGTTACCAACAGTCTGCAAAAGGTGAATCGATTTTGGGGTGACCAGTGATATCTGACTTCTTCCCAGTTTATTGACTCGAGGCTGTTTTTGAGCACTCATAATGGTGGTCTTAAAGTCTCTCCCATCTGCCAAAAGAGTGAATTGATTACCAATTCATGCCTGACTCCTTTTTGTCACTGTCTTTATGACTCCAACAGTGGTTTCGAGTTATACTTTTCAAGAACTTTCAAGAAAGAACCTTACATTATTTTGCCCTGTTAAGAATTTTGTTCTCTGATAAGTAATCTATTTGAGCCTGCATAGTGCTGGGCTTTTGAAGCCAATGTGAACTGCAATCAGAATATGTCAGTATTGATACACATAAGGTGGGACATTCATAAAAAGATAGGGGTATATCTCTTCCAAATAAACATTACGTGTGTCTCAATCAAATAAACCATTCTGCATTATCTAAACATTACAGATGTGGGTCTGCGAAACAATATTGTCCAATGCAATCAAGTCTCACCTTTGTGAGAGATATGCACTCCACACAGTTTAGAATCGAAATAAATGATCTTCAACCTTTGCCCTCAAATTCAAAATAGAGTTCTGCATTTTGCATTTAGTGGTAGTTATTTCTAAGGTACTTAAAATGTCCAAAGAGGTAAGAATCCAAAGAGACCAATTCAGGTAATTACCAAAGATCATACCATGCAGTAGGTTTAGATTTAAGGGCCAGAGTGTAATACCATCCACTGATCCAAACCATTTGGCTGTTTTAGGTAATATTCTGTTTTGGGTTTTTTTCTTCATAGAAGGAAATTAACAAATGCATTTTAACTGGATTGTGTGAATGTTTTATAATACAATTTTGGTAATTAAGTCTGTGTCCTAATTTTAAATAAACACTTGTATACACATCAAACCTGTTAAAAGCAACAGGTGATAAAAAAACCAAAAAAAAAACAAACCCGGAAGGCGTTGCACCTAAGGAGTGTGTGCACTGAGCACTCGCGGAACATTTTCATTGTCTTAATGACATTCAGGCATATGGAATCTTAGCAGAATGAACCTTGGGAGATGAGATCCTGGGGGAATCTGCATTTTTCGAGGTCCATGCACTTCTCTTGACACGCCGTGAGGGCTGAACAATCAGGAGATCAAAGTCATTGGTGTGAAAGGTTCTGCTCGGCGAGATGGAGTGGATGAAGTCGGTTGCAGCTTTTGTCAAGAGTAAACCCCGCCCCCAACCCCCCCGGCGCACGCGATCAAGGTTGCTCCGCTTTCCATGCGGCATGAAAACGCAAGAGACGTAGGTCACCGCCTAATTGATCGCTACATTTTTAACTTTTTTTTTTTCTCCTTTTCTAAAGGAGGAGATGTTCAATCAGGCAGCCGTTAGGCGGCGGTTCTCAGCACGCGGCAGCCACTATCAAGGACGAACACGCGGAACTGTACCCCCCCCCCCGCCACATGTACACACACACACACACACACACACACACACACACTCAGCGTACGCCGCCATCGCAGGGAGGCAGCTGATCTGCGTGTTTCCCCCGGGCGGCACGCATTCTCACTCCTGCTTGCGCCCGGTTTGAGGGACTCGACGAGAATATATCTTCCGCTCCTCTTAGAGGACTAAGACTATCTCTCTGACACTGCTGGTGCCAGTTTCAACAACTTGCCTGAGAACATGGTGATAATATTTCAGTTTCCTCAGTTAAGGAAAGGCTCGGACAGGGGTTTATAGCCGGGGGGGATTTGAGACTCATCCGCTGGGCCCTCAACAAGCTGAGCCTGGAGAAAATTGACTGTTACTCCAGGTCGCCTCTGAGCTCTTCTGACTATACCCGGGGAGATGAGTCTAAATAGAGAGGGGCTGTGCTTGTGGAGGGAAGGGGGATGTGTACTAAAGGGTGTAGAGGTGAGGTAGGAATAGTCTCTCCTTGGGGGTGCGAAGGCTGTGTCCTCTGCTTGCCACTGTGTTTTGCAAGAGGTGTAGGTTGGAGGAGCAGGGTTGGGTGTGTGTGTGTGTGTGTGTGTGTGTGTGTGTGTGTGTGTATACATGTGTAGGTTGGGGGAGGGGGGATGGCATCTTGCTGAGAGCTTGATGGAACTTTGCCATATGGCAGTGATGTGGACTCGAGCCCCACCGGAGAGCCAGGTGTGGACTGAGGCAGAATGAGCTAATGTGCACTGTAACACTCGGTCTCGCTGTGCTGATTCTGACAGCTGTGGAGGGGTGCGTGAGCCATGAGGAGCCCACTGCAGGGACACGAGTGTTTGATCAGGAAAACTCAGAGCAGCCCACTTAACCACCACATTTGGGGGAAGACTTACTCTTCAGTTTGGGCAAGAGCTTGCTAGAGGCAGATTTCACATGCAGGCAAATGAATCCATTCAAACGAGTGTTTCTGATGCCGACGCCTAACGAGTGGAGACAGTGCTACAGGAGTGTGACTGTTTAACCACTGAACGAAACTCATTTCATATGAAGCCGCGTGTAAAAGCAAAATGTATTACATGTGCAATTACAAACTATAAACGGTGATACAATCTCCTGTCCTCCAGTCTTGATTATCAGGCAGCATGGTCCTCAGCAATAAGGGAAATGATAAATCTATCAGTTAGAATTGTCCTCTTAAAATCTCTATGGTTCATTATGTTGCACATGGGATGGCTGGTGTGTGCAATGAATCTTTTGCAATTCCAACATCAAAGTAACAGGAGAATGAAATGTTAATAGTTCCATGAATTTCACGGATTATCAACTCCCTCAATGCAAATGACGTTTTTAAATGGAACATGGAAAGTAATGACACTTTTTTTTTTATAAAGAAATAAAAATATACCAGTAAAAAAACCTGCCAAATCTACATCCACCCATGTAGTATAACACAGCTTTACAAATTAGTGCATTTGTTTTGGCTCCCTTTCCTTTGCATGGGTTATGACCTGGGTTTCCAAGTGTGCCCATAAAATGGGACTTGGCTTCCTGTGGCTGAAGAAAAAAACACGATCAGACCCCTGCAAGCACGGGCCAGCAGTGTGAAAACCCCATTATGTCACACCTGCGGAGACAGACAGCGTTTTCCGTCGTGTCTGACCAACCCCTGCCGTCCCTGCACATCTGGCTTGGAGCTTCTGCTCGGCTCAGTAGCACCGACAGCCACTTCTGAGGGGCTTTGGAGAGGTGCTCGCAAATGTGGTCAGCATGATTTGCTTTCCTCATTTCTCAAAGTCCTCGTAGGCTGGGAGGCTCTGGATGCGTTTCTGAAACTTTCACCGTTAAAAGGGAGATATCCAAGGCAGTGCTGGCGGTATGTTTAGCTGCTGATTTATAGAGGCATAACTCTTACAAGCTGTGCATTTTACAGTGCATTTATTATGAGACTAAGGACAACATTTTAGGCATGACTTGTGTGGTGACTAGATGGCATGTAGTCTCAGAGATGAAGAGGGGGGGGGGGGCACTTTTGTTCTACCTGCACTAACAAATATGGACAACAGGTTGCCATGGTAAAGCAAGGGCTTCGTTTTCAGGAAGTGTCGAGGGATAGATATGCTAGGGCAGGATGCAGTGTTAGCTCCACATCACAGGGATACTAACCACGCCTACAGAATGAGAAGAAATATGCTTTGGATGAGTTGAGTTCCTATGACTTAAGTTAAAATTCTTTTGGCTTGGTGTTCTGTTTTCATTGTGTTAAATGCGATTTAGATTTCAACTGTGCAATAACTTAGAAACAAAATACAATGTGTATGGAAACATTTTACAGGACATTTTTTGCAGGTGGTCTGTACCAGTCCTGTTCTGTCCTGGCCCGTCTCCTTGCAATTTGCACGACTTGCTATTACCGCGATTAACCTTACATCTGCTTGAAATGACCGTAACATTTTACATGGCTAGATAGGAGAATGAGACTTAAAAAAAAGTCTCTGGGACTCTCCCTCTAGGTAACAGGGAGAAATGACAAGCTGTTGAGTGGGGGATTATGGGCCGCTTTCACAAGGTTACGGGCGCTGACCCCGTGCGGCCCTTGTGTGAGTGGCAACAATGGCATTTGAAACGGCAGTGCCAAGGGTGCTGGCATTCCGTAATGAGATCTGGGGCCATCTGCTGCGACGTCTTCGGGATATTGAAGACTCCGTATGCTCCGCAGAACGGTTGCTACTCCAGGCACAACCTCACAAGGTGACTGCCAACAAGCACCGCACGCTGCCATTTTCCTCTTGTTATCCATTTTTTTTTTCCTCCATTTTTTGCTGTTTAAATGTATATACATTTAAAGATGAGGTATTTTCTTATCTTAAAGTAAAGAAAAAAAGAGCATGCTCAGGAATTCTTCTCAGACATGCACAGCATTGTCTCAGATTGAGCACAGATGTATAAATCATTTGCACAGACATTTCACAGCTTCTACAAATTCCAGAAGTGTGAATTGAGAATATCTTAGTTCCTTGGTTTAGAGAGAGAGAGAAAGAAAAAAAAAGAATTACAAGTTATTCTTTTCTTTAAACATGACTCTCCATTATGTAAGAGGTAATGGATTTGAAATCAATGCAGCGGCCTTTGAAGGTTTTCTTCCAAAAAATATACCATTCCACTTAAGTAGTGGAGAGCTCCTCTTCTAAACCCACGTTTACTCTGTACCTTTTGTTTGAATGTCAGCATGTGGGCAGAAATTGGCAGGAAATGTCACCAGCTAAATGCTTTAGTGAAAAAGTATTAACATGATTTACTACCTATAGCTGCAAGTGGCAATCATCGGGGTCCAAACATTTACTGTATTAATGTATCTGTATACAGCAGTACATGTGCACTGTTTAAACATGATACATTAAGGAGGTTAGGCAAACATGCATAATGCCAGAGTTGTTCAACCCAACAATTACTTAAAAGATATTGTGACAGTATAATATTAAAATAAGCTCAGAGAATTGCAACACCCACATAAGCCAATTCAAATTTCACTTGACTTCTCAGTGTAGCAATTTGACATTTAATTTTAATGACTTATTTTGTTACTTTTTTTTAAACCACATTATTAATAAAATGCTTTTATTGGTGATTAAAGGACAAGTCCCCTACTGCACCGATACATTTAAATTCACATCTAAATTGAAGAGAATGACACGCCTGTCAAAGACACGTTTATTTATAAAAAAAATTATTTATAGATCCATAATGAGGAAACCAGTGGTAACAGTGGCATGGCAAGGACAAACTTGCTTGGCAGAATTAAGGAAGAAACCTTGAGAAGAGCAGGACTCAAGAGAACCCATCCTGCTCTGGGGCATTTCATGCATTCTCAAATGCAAAAAGGTAACGTAAAATATTACTTATTGATATGTTTACACCCCAGAGTCATTAATGGGACAAAACTCAAAACAGTCCTTAATTGGTTTGCCTGGTCTTTTTTCAGTTTGCAGTTATTCAGGTAGCACCCTTCCTGAGTCCCCAGAGGTTAACTTAGGAATTTTCTTGTAGAGATCGGTGCCTGCCTTGAAGCTGCAAACAAAATAAGAGTTAATGCAGAGTCATGCTTTTCAAGGGCTGGTGGGGGGTGGGAGGGGATCTTAATGGAATAATAGAATACCAAGGTCCATCGAAGCTTCAGATTAATGAAAAGATAACTATCGATAATATTCTGGAGGGTGCACTGAGAATGCATGCAACGAGAGAAGAGATTTATTTCAATAATTTATTTGCAAAATGTGCTCTGCAAAGCTACAGTCTTTATTAATGGAATTGCTTGTAAAAGTGCTGGCAATACTCAGTTACTCATGATTGATTTTGTACCTGTTTACACTGCCTAGACCCCATACAATGCATGTAATTAAAAAAAAATATATTAATTGGTGTCATGTTTTCCTTTCAGTGATGGATATCCAAACAAAACACTGGCAGGTGTTAAATGGTAGCAGAAAACCTACATAATATAGAAGTTACAATACATAGCTGATCATGTATTGTACATGAGCTTCTAAGATCAACTTTCTTCTTGAATCTGTGTTACACTTGTTTCACTGCCCAAGCCTTGATAAATGTTTCCCCAAATCACATCTTTTTCAGTTTATTTCTTATTCATAGATTTAAATCCAAGGCAACACATTGGGTATAAAGGAACTTATAGTGGTATAAAAGAACTAGATGAACACTGGAAGATATTTTTAACCATACAAGTTCATTTTTCTTTTGTGTACTTTTTTTTTTAATTAAACTGGAAGTAATCATGCCTATAAAATAGCTTCCGAAACACACACATTTAGCAATAGATCCTCCATTATAACATTTTACATTAAAAAGTGGAACATTCATAGCCTAACTGTTCATTCGATCTGGTCCACTCATTACTCATGTGGCCCTGTAATGTTGCTGTGGGCCATAAAGACTACTAAAATAATGAGCTCTGGGTACCCTTGGTACTAGGGTGTATGAACTCTGTACTGGAGAGCAGACTCCATCTTTAAGTGCTTGTCCAGGGTGCCCATTTGTATCTGCCAAAGGGTGCAGCTTCAGTGAACCTTTTCCTCCCCCCCATGTTCTAAAGAGCAACACCCTGTGAAGACAACCTAAAGTTCTGCTGCCTCATGACAATTGTATTACTGTACTATCAGTTCTACTCTCTGCCAGTCATGCCTTGGTTGGACAGGAGACATATGGAAAGGCATGGAATATGAAAAGAAAAAGTCAAATTTACAAAAAAATATAAGCACTTTTTTGTCACAAATTTGGATGTCCAAATCCAAGAGCCAAAGACAGCAGAAGCATGGGAAAACTCCGCAAGAGTAGAAGAAAAATGGCTTAAGCAGCAAACATAACTGATGAAAAAGTATCTGAACTTCTAGGATAATGATTTATCTGATTATATATCTACATGCCTCTACATATATATGCATTTAAGATATTGCACAAAGGGAAAGAGAGAGAGAGAGAGAGAGAACGAGAGAGAGGTAGTCAATACAGTCAGCATTTCCAGAGAAAGAAGCCCTATATATATATTCTGAGGGAACTCAGGGGGAAATACACAAACACTGGGCTGCTAAAGGATTTCTAAAGATCTCTAGCAATTCACAGACAAAAAGATAACAGTTTACAAATGAAAATTAACTCTCCTCCCAAGGGGTGGATGTTCTACAAAGGTCAACATAGAATCCTAAACAAAAGACAAAATACCCTAGAGTGACAGCAAGCCGTCTGCTGGCTGCTCTTCACAGTTCGTGTTCATAATTCTGTCTTATAAAAAACAAGATGAGAGAGGGTGTTCATTGGTGAATTTCCTAACGATAAGACCAATGGGTGGGCAAACCAAGTTGTGATTTGAAGTTCGCTAAGAAATACACTGTAGACACATACCAACACCTGAAGTTTTAGGTTTTCCAAGAGTATAAACCATATTAAAGGAGAACTTCATGCTAGCTGTGATACGTGGTGGAGGGAGTGTAATGTTAGAGGGCCGCTTTGCTGCTTTGGGGCTTAAATAACTTCATTCAGGAACCACTGAGTGGTTTTTAAGTATGAGGATATAATACAGAAGAATCATAGAATTGCCACGGCACGCTGTGCACAGGAACACGCCCACTCCTCACACACACACACCCCTTGTTTGTTCCCACTCCCCTGTTTATTGAGTTCACCTGGCCCATGTTAATTTCTTTTTGTTTTCTAGTGTATATAAGCCCACAGGTCCCATCAGTCGCTGCTGAGCATTTGCTGAAACTCTGTTTGTTTAATTACGCTATTTACATATTTACGTTTAAAGTCCTTTCACTCCCTCCTTAGTGCCGTCCAACTCTAAAACTTGGAAAAAGTTTGATCACACATTAAAAAGTTTCAAAATGCAAGTAGAAATAAAGGAAGCAGTAAAAATTCTGTATTTTAAAGACCAAATTGGTTTCAAATTAAAATGGTTCGATATGAAATTGAAGTAAAAACTGTCAAAGTTGATTAAGACATTGCCCCAAAATACAAAACTGAACAGTTTATGTACAAGAATTGATGAATGGTTAAAAATACCTACTCAGCACAAAGTACTTATTTGCAACTCCAGAGCATTTGGTTGAGGTTACTACCAATGAAAGATGTACTTATTTACTGTACTGTATATATATATATATATATATATATTTATATACTTTTTTTTGTATCTTTATTGAACAAAGGGTTTAAACAGCAAAGATATATATATCTGGGTGGGTGTACCTTTTAATCAGTGATCTTTGTTGTTTAAACCCTTTGTTCAATAAAGATACAAAAATTAATATGTGGAGTTTAAGAATATGTATTTATTATTATATCTTAAATGAGAATCACATTGTATTTGAGGACCCATTCATGCAGATCTCTAGACAATCCCAGAGTTATACACAAATGTATATGGAATTCCTATCACCTACAGTTATTAAGTAAAGGAGGGCAGAGAGCCTCATAAGGGACTCCGATAATGAGTGAGTCAAGTTGGTGTGGGATCTTCTTTTTGGCTCAGGCTTCCTTCATGGCACAGGAGATTCAGTCTATTTGCATGTCTCCCACGTGGTCTGGTCCAAAAACGTTTCATATAATAGAGCCAGAAGTGTGTGAACCTATTGAAAGTCATTGTCAGCCTCTCGCAAGCAGTGTGTGGCAGATTGCGTTTCATTTTTGTCATCGAGGAGCTCTGTATTGCCTCTCCAGTCTCTGATTCAGTCAGCCCACTTAATTGAGCAGCTTCATAAATGGATGGAAGTAATATGGATTTGTCACATTGGCAGGCTTTGTGGTCCAATCGGTAGCATCCTGGGCTCCCATATGTACCATGTGAACTGGTTTTTAAAGAATTTCATGTACTTCCAGCCTCTCCTCAGCAGGAAACGTGGGAGTCATCCAAGAATTTTCTACTAAAACTGACTAATACAATTTTGAGTCCCTAAACTGCCAATTGCATCTTATTAAAAAGGGAATTTAAAAAGGCATCAGGTTTACTCAGGCAATCTGAAGTTACCTGCTCTCTCAAATATCATAAATTTTGTTTAGCTTAGCTGGATAGATCTGGGAAAACAATGGTGTTTGTTAATTCCTGCACACCTCCTTTCTGATCATCATATAAATGAACAATGGTAAACAATATACCCACTTCCTGATTCAGTTCACTGTGCATATGCCAATTACTGCACAGTCTCCCACTCAGCTCGTCAAGTTCAAAAGTAAAAAAACTTTATAATCTTTATATATATATATATAACATCCTGAGCTACAGTATACGAAATCTTTAAATCTATAACAATCTATATCAGCATCTATAAAATATACATTAATACTTAAAAACATTCATTTTAAGACTCCACAAAACACCAATTTAAAAATAAGAATAATAAGAATAATAACAAGAAGAATAAAAAAATGGTTAAAAAATGGTTAGACTAGAGATTTGTTTATTCTGTCCAAAGATGGTAAACTTGTCTGCACCTTGACACAAACAATACCATTAATTAGTTTCTTTGTACGTTTTGTAAAAGCAATATACCCAGTGAAAGAATTTGCAATTATTATATAAAAAAGGTTATTTATGTCTCAATTATTTGATATGCCCAGATAGTAATGTTTGGGTGACCTGTTAAGTAACTAAACTTTACAAAGCATGTTTGTAAAGCAGACTGCTTTTTTTTTTTTTGCTTGTCTATTTATAAAGTTTCTGTTAAAAAAAGACATCACAGCTCTGACAGTCCATACAGAATTTGTAAATATCCATTTAACTGTCATATACTATATGCACTGTAGATGTTTGTATAATTTAAGTGTATATTTTAATTGACAAGTACTTCTAACAAACATACAGTAGATTCTGTAAACAGTATGTGTAATGACTAATGCTGTCTGCAAATCACTTAATACCTATTTATTGTTGATTTGTAACAATGAATAAAGGACACAAAACAAAGTTCAATTACATTTTTGTTCTGCATGAGGCAATTTCCAGATGTAAGTGCAGGGTGTACCATTACTGTGTTTAAATACCAATAAGAGGTTGCAATAAATTGTTTGCTGTAATAAAATGAGAGTCACTGATTACCATATGTCACTGGAACTCCAGCTGGTCTGGAGAAGCCTCTTTAAAATTCCTGCTCCAAGTTTTGCTGAAATTTTGAAAAATCCCATGGACACCATTGATGTTTACTATTAAAGCAACTGAGCACACTGGCCAGGGTCAAACACACATCTGAAAAACTTGTACCATCAGCAATGATAATGGGGGAAAAAAAAAAGACTGATCATCCAATTAACTTACTACTTGAGATATTACTGTATACAGAGATTCCTCCCATGGTCTGTAGAAGGATATCAATGGCCGGGTGATATGCAAGTGTGCTTGGTATGCTCACAGTGTACTTGATCCCATATGCCTTGGGCTGTCTCTTATTGACAAACATCGATCATGTATGAGCGTGTGTGTGGTGCTTTGCTGGTTTCTTTCTCCCCCAGAGAGACATTCAAACACAGATGTGTGCTGACCTGTGTGTGTCCTCTTGCTATGCGGTAGTTCTGCAGTTTGGATTGCAGTGTTATAGGAGGTTGATGAAGATGGCTGACGTGCTCTATTACCATTCCATTCTGTTTCTGCCAGTGGCCAGTACTACTCAATCAATCAATCAATCAATCGATTAATCCATCCATCCATCCATCCATCCATCCATCTATCTTTCCCACTTGCCCCTTCCTGGGTGGTCCTATTTTCCTTGTGAGTCCTGTGGAGTATCTTAGTTGTTCCCAGGACTGCACACCTCTGGTCAGAGATCTTGAATGTCATTCCTGGGATCTGCTGAAGCCACCTCTCCCAGTTTGGGTCAGAGCCCTTAGTGCTCCACATCTCACAGGAACCCCTGCTGCCCTTTACCTTCCACATCTTATCTAGCTCTTATTTCTGGCCTTGGCATTTCTCCAACTTTTTATATTCCTTGTTCCAGATGTTGCTATGGCCCTCTTATGTATATGTGTGTATGTGTATACTGTGTAGTTCTGTGTAGTGTGTGTGTGTGAGTGTGTGTGACAGTGTGTATGTGTGTATATATATATACATATATATACACATATACATATATACA